>VIAA01000069.1:379900-655075 GCA_015776775.1 Magallana hongkongensis | reverse complement strand
AATCGTCATCTTCTTTTTTATCTAAATATATGTCACTTAATTCTTTAAGTTCAGATGGTACTAGGTTTTTCTTTACATCTTCATGCAAGGAAAAAGTAAGCTTTTCGACAGCACACATCTCTTGCAAGTAATAACCTAATCCATTGTGAATAGGTAAATCCATGTACGTAGTAATTAGAAACTTAACAGAATTTCTACATTTTGCACTGGCATTAGAGATGCTTGCCCTGAGAATACAATCAGGTTTTAATATCCACAACAGTTCTAAAACACAATAATGAAAAACTTGAGTCTCTGAGGTTGGGTTTCCATACGAACTAAGTTTTTCTTCAACAAGTGTGACAAGTGAGGTAAACATTTCTTCTCCTGCAATAGGAAATGAATCTTTTGCACTAAACGTATTTGATTTACTGTATGATGACAAGTCATTGAAAAGACCCACAAGGTGCTTTGACAGTCTTTTATTCTGTGGCTTTAAGATATCTCCCAGAAGGTACTGTTGCTTCTCAAATCTGTTCAGAAATGGGGGGTCTGTTTTTTCAACATTGGACTCATCAATGATCACTATGCATTTAAAATCATCATGTACTTCGCATGATGGATTGCTGACGGGTCCAAGTGCAACTCGGCAATGCTTTTTTCCTTTCACAATTGTGTAATTCTGATTCAACATGTCATACAGACTTCCATATATGTCATCCAAATCTTTTAAAATGAGAACTTGTGGCTGTTCCATGCATAAAATTATTCTGTTTAGGACTCTGTAATTATATTCTTCATTATCATCCTCTGAGAACTTACTACATAATATTGTTGTAAAGTCTATGTCGTGTTTTTTTATGACACTTTCAATGCTTCCAAGAGCTGAGTCCCCATCGAGCATTAACATCAAATGCCTCGCTTCACTATCAGTGATGTTCTCTATGATGAGTGTCTCTGTATCGCAGATCGGTAATTCATTCAACAACAACCTTTGAAAAAATGTTTTTTTAATTGCATCATTGTTTTTTTTAATTCTTCCAAAATTACGCAGCACACCTTTCAAAAGTAACATTTTTCTTCTCTTATGAGTGTCATTTTCACAATGTGGATGGCTAATTTTTGAAAATTCTCTGGAAACATATTTCACAAATGAGTAATAATCTCGTAATCCATGGAAATTTTCAATTGGTTGCTGGTCGATATAGTCCACATATGATTCTGCGATATCTTTTAGAATTGAATCAAGACTTCTTTGGTCATCTACAGATTCCATTATTGACTGCCCTGTAACAAAGAGCTCTTGTTTATTCATATCTGGTCTGGATAAATGAATTGCTCTATTCATTTTCGCTGAATCAAGAGACCAGTTAGAAATTCCAACAACAGCAACCTTAGTCCCTTCCTTTTCTTCAGGCTCCAACAATGAATGCAACACCTTTAAAGGATTAAATCTAGATATTTCTGCTAAACCTATTTCATCAAGAATAACAAGAGACAAAACATCCTTGTTTGTTTCCAAAAATCTTTTTGCACGTTCAAAAACTTTGATTATTCCATCTGAAGTTGATGATTCTGATCCTTGGAAAGAAGAATAGACAAGTCTGGGATATTTTTGGAATAATTCATCTCTGGAATCTTTTCCTCTCATGTTATTTCTAATGAGCTTCATTGACAATGACTTGCTGCATCCTGGTTTTCCAACCATAAAAAGAGGTAACTTGTTTAGTATGCATACAAGCATGACAAAAATATTTTCTTGCAAAGTTGCATTTTTTGCTATGCCTTTAGGAATATCCATTCTTTCTATAATATCATCCTGCTCTTCTTTAACACATTGAGCTATTTCCTGTTCATTATATGCAGTGAGAGATTTTGATTTAAAAACATCAGCCATCTTTTTTCGATATTCCAAACGATCATCAGAATTTGAAAAACGGCACATATAACAAATAGTTAGCCCCATAATGAATGATTTCAAAAGTAATTCCTTTGTATCTATTTGTTTTTGTCGCTGAGGAATAAACTTTTCCTTAAACCATTTGATCAGCTTGATGCATCGGTTGACATCCCTAAGACTGACTATACAAGAAGAACCCTCTCTTTCTCTCACAAAGATTTGAGACTTTCCAAGTAACTCTATTAGTAAGTTTTCATGCGGATAAAATATATCTGACTGAATCATTCTTTTAATGTATGCTTCCTCTTCTTGAATTGGAAGTACCCCATAATCCCAAACAAAATCAAGCACATTTTCGGGCAAGGGATGAACTCTATAAGCAAGAAATGATAAGTCATCTTCTGATAGCTTTCCCTGGAGTCCATTTGTAAACCTATTTGATTCTCGCACGCGATATGGATTACAAGCAGCAATGAATGATAGATTAGGAGACAATGCATTCCCATTTAATTCTTTGTGACAAATAATACAAGAAATAAGACCAACGTATTCACTTGTGTTTATCTCATCAAAGAACAACCAAATTTCTTTACCTCTATTTTTAGTTGCAAAGTCGTTTGCAAGGTTTACAGTAGCCACAATTTCTTTTTCCATTATGCCAGCATGGACACTCAATATCTTTAAAACAACATCACAAATTTCTGCAAGCTTAATAATAAGTGAAGTTTTTCCACATCCAGTTTCTCCCATTACAATTACTGGAATGTTTGATTGAGTCCTTAGAGCAATCATCAGCATTTTAAGCATATTATCTGAGGTATATGCATAACCTGTGGCCAAAATAGACATCCTCTCTTTTGAAAGTTGTTTCTGTTTTGTACGAGTTAATTTTACAATGATTTCCAAAAGTTTGCTGGATTCTATGTTTGCATAATCAGGCAAACAATCTTTAATCTGGCTTTCAAACATTTCTTTGATATTGCTCGGAACGTCTTTTAAACTTCTGTACACAGCAGATACAGTTTGGGTGTCTTGACTGTGAAATACGACAACCAAGTGGTTGCTATTTTCCCATTTGATCATATTTTTAGTTCGCACAGCGAGATCCATTACAGCCTTCTTTAGATCAACAGATGAAGTATGGAAGATTTCCGACGTTCTATGTTGTAAGTTTCGGCTTGATGTGATTGACCTTAATGCAAACTCTTTTGAAAATTGAATTAATGATTCAATGACTATTTTTCTCACGGCGATTGTTTCTTTTTCACCAATCATTAAAATTAAATTTGTACTTTGAAAATAGCTGCTTGTTGAAAATTTTTTTAGTTGGTTGCCAAGAATGGAAACAAAAGCGTCAACTATGGTAAAATTTATTCCATCGAATGAGGGAAAATATTTTCTCAAAAGTGATTGACATTTCTTATCCTTTATCAATGAAATACTTGATAAATCGACGTTAGTATTTAAATCCACATCATCAAGTTTACCGAGGTATGCACATGCAACCTGGACTGGGCTATTTTGAACCTGCTGACATTTATAATTGTCGTAGTTTTCCCACTTCAAATGTTCCCTTTGAAAACACATTGAAAAAGATATATTATCAACCATCACTTGGTTTGAACAATTTGCGATTTCAAGAGCAATGATGGTTTCTGGCAAACTATAGGACATGGAAGAAAATGACACATAACGTAATAGAATTAATTCAAATAAGAAAGTATCTAATTCCACTGGTTTATCAACAAGTCCTATTTCAATATGAAGAATCTCGTATGTCTTCAGGTCAAGTTCTTTAAAACGCTGAATTAATTGAGGTTTTTTTATTGGACCACTTATGTGAAGACTTTTAATACTTTTCTCTTTTGATGCAGCAAAATTACGTATTCCTTCTGTTTTGCCTAGTCCTGGGGAATCTGATGTAAAAACTACTACATCTGGAAAAATTGTATTTAGGATTTTCTCTAGTAGTGTTCTATGAATTGGCTGAACAGATATTTTGTATTCTTTGAAAAGAATAGGAATTGAATCTGTCTGCCGACCTCTGTATATTAAACACAAAGAAGAATTGTTCCAATCAGATTTTTCTATTTCATGTATCAGCCTTTCTTGACATTCAACAGGAAGTAATTCTAAAAATGCAATACAAAAACATTTGTCTGAGACATTGTTTTGTTCTCTACTTTTGTTTTCTTCTCTACTTCTGAGCAACAATAAGTAGAGTTCGTCCCAAGACGTATTGTCACTACATACAACAACTTGACTAGGAAGTGGTAATTTGTTGCATTTCATCTGAAACAATCCTAATATAACATGAAGTCCTGCCCCGCTGTCTTTATCCACATAAATGAAATTCAATTTATTTGAGAACATGACTTCTGCAGAGTCCGTTTTTATGAATGATGGAAAATCTTTTCCTTTGAATTCTAGTTTTTTAAAATCATCTTCAAGGCAATTTACAATTATTTCTAAGTAATCACGTGGAACGTTGTCACAGGGTTTACAGTCTTCAGTTAAAGAAAACTTTAAATCTTGGTGGAGATACCACAGGATTGGTTTAATATCAGCTTCTTTCATTGATAAGTTTTTTTCATCAACGCCTCGTCCAAAGTTTTTTGTGTAATTAAACAAAAGTTGCAGATGTTCTGACTTTATGTATTTTAGACAGGAGTACCTTTGCCTGTACTCATCCAAATCTTTTCTCCATTCCTCACATATTTGGTTAAGAGATTCATTTTTTTCAACCAAACCCTTTAATTCAACAACACTCTCATCTTTCTCATACAGAGGATGGCCTAACAATTTGAGTTGCTTGTAGGTTTCTAAAATATCAGTAGCAACACGAACTGTTTTCAAAAACAGATTCAAGTTTTCAGTCATGTTAGATAAAGAGGCTTTCATATTTATTTTTTCAAACCTGCTTTTAATAAGTAGAGCCCTGCTTCGTAAATCAATTAAATCGGAGACAGTGTACTTAGTACCATCTATGCACTTAACTTCCACTGTGCAATCCATTTCACATAGATTGAAATAAAAGATTCCGTTTTTGAGAATATTTTCGATTCGGTCTTTCGTTTTTTTAGTTTTGTTTGAAAAGGTTTTATAAAAATTCTTAAGACTATCTAATTCCTTCGAGCAATGAGAAATTTTTAATGCTGCCGTTTGAATTTCTGTTTTTTGAAGGCTTTTTTTAATTTGTGATATATACACGGCAGTATCTGTTCCATCAGGGAGCTGCAAAATGGGATGTAAAAATTCTTTTACTTCAACTAGATCAAAAAACATAGGCAAATATTGGTCAAAATGCTTTCCCTCTACAGAGTCCATCAAATTTCTTATATCTTCTTTTATGATATCTCTTAGAAAAGAAATGAGATGTGTAGAATTCGAGTACTCAATAATAATACCCATGACTTCCTCATTGAAATTAATTACAGAGGACTCCATATCCAGAATAAAAGTATTAATTTTATAAACCGTTGGCCATTCAGGTTCTAAATAATTATTCTGTATTTCTTCAAAACGTTTCATTTGACGATCATACTTTTCTTCAATCGTTGAATTCATATTTGACTGAAATTTTCTCAAAGCAGCAATTTTTTTTGAGTTAAAATTTAGATCTAAGCATCTCATGATAGCATCAGTTTTTTCCTCAGAGAACTTCGTACATCCAATGAGCTTTTCAATTAAACCGAGTTCTTTGGACAAGGATTCTACTGTCATCCCTTCCTGCCTAAAGAAATGAAAAAGCTGAGATAAAGGGATATCTTCATCCATTATCCTCTTCATTTGCTTTATAAAGTTTGAAATGCAATACGTGGACAGAAATTCTAAAATAAGTTGTGATTTTTTTTCACTTGTAAATATGGCATCTTTTCTTTTTTCAAACGCAAAAATTGTATTCATTTCATCTTGAATAAAATCATTCATGCCTTTCCAAAAGGAACAGATTGGTAAAACTTTTTTTATCTCTTTGCAGCTTTGCAAAAGACTTCTATCAGATATAATTTCTTCAATTTCAAATATCTCGGGGTTTTTTACGTCACACAGTTTCATCTTTCCCCCTTTCAGTTCATTCATAATTTCTTTCATATTTAGAACGCCTTCTTTAAGGACTGCCTGGTAATCTGGAGGTAACTTTGATGAAACTTCGCCACATATTTTAGTCATCACTTTTAATTTTTTGCATGCTATGTTTACAGGGTCTAAAGATTTTTCCAATGATTCTTTGATGTTTGGTTTTGATTTATCAAACACGAACTCAAAAACACAAAGTAATTTCTTTTTGCTTATTCTTTTCAACCTCTGCAGAAATGAATAGTCATACTCATTCTTTTCAAGATTTGTATACATATTTTCGTATGTAGTTTTCATTAATTTATACTTTGGGTGCTCTTCTAGATCATGTTTATGTTTTCCGTTTGCTCCCAGTATGCATGTCCAAAAAGTGACACGTTCGATTGCATGATTTATTAGATCCTCCATTGATGAGGTTTCATCAACTTTACAATTTTCTATCAATGAAATGAACACCTGTGCCTTTCCTCTATAAAAATACCAAAAAACATATCATGAAAAGGTTTTTTAAACTCAGTTAATCTATTTTATTGGTTAATATTCTTACTAAGTTATTGTCAAAGTTCAAATCACACTTTTAAATATTTGATTTCATTAGTCTATCAAGTATTGTTGAAATTCTTAAAACTATTTTCTTCGGAAAAATTATATAAGTTATTATGATCCCTGGTTATTTCATTTTTAATCGTTTTTCCCGCATAGGATAAATAATTTTGGCATAGTGCCGTATTAAAATTGGAATGCATTGGTGTAGTTATAAGCTAGGCACAGGGATTGGAATACCTTGATTGTATTGTATCAGAGCTGGGACACACTTGCTACAATTTATTTTATTGAAAAACTCTTGAATCTGCAACTCCGCTAGTTTTTTTTTTATCAAACAGCCAGACTTATCTAAAAGGAGTGTTTTTGCGATTCTAAGGAGATATTTATTTTTCCTTTTTAACATCAGGAATATACAGTAGGTAAGTTTTTCATTCAATTCTACTTTGAAAAAGTATATTTTAAATATCATGAGTCACTTGTAATATTTACCCTTGTGCATGTGTGTTATCTCTAATATTTCAGGAACATTGCGATTTACGAGGAATGGTACATTTACACTATTAAAGGGGCATGATCATGATTATTGTCATTTTCTTTCTGCTTTATTAATTTACAATGTTTAAGGAATGCATATCTTGTGATCAAATGAAATTTGAGAGTCAGTCGTAGAGTTATAAGCAAGATACAGGACTCACAATGCTTTGTCATGTAAACAAGGCTCGTGCATTCGTTTTGTTTAATGTACCAGCAAAAAGTCTTTTTCCAAGCTGTTTTATCTATTTTTTTTAATTCATTTTAAGCTTAAATAAACAGTTTTAAAGATTAACACATCCATTTTATTTTTATAGGTCAAAAACAGGCATTTTTACTGCAACATTTAAAATGTAAACATAATTTTTGTTAACATAGCAAAGACTTGTAAGCTCAGAGAACTCACTTATAACTCAACGAATGACACTCAAATTTTGGTTGCCTATACAAATGCTTTACTAAAGCATTGCAATCATTTAAATTGAAAAAAAATGACCAAAATCGTGATCATGCCCCTTTTATAATAAACCTGCAGGGCGTTTAACAAGATACAAATCTTTAAAAGTGTAATTTGAAAGAAAAGTAGAATCTTTAATAAGGCGTAATCACAGTAATGAAATGTATTTACAAATCATGTTTAGTTATGTAAATTAAAAGTTTCCACAGATTTCACAATAACCAAGTTAACCTTTCGCTGCATTTCATAATATTGCATTTATATAAAGTATAAATGTATTACCTTGTATCAAGAGTTTTCCAGTGTATTTTCAAAAAGTCAAACATTTCCAACTCTGTCAAGAACGTCGTCTGATACTTCAACTGTTCTTCTATTATTTCCCAGTATAAGTCACTTGTTGCATTTTGAAGATTGTTTATAGTTGCATGTATTTTAAGAATACTCCTGGTACAATTTTCTAAAACATGCGACTTGAGTTTTCCTCTGAATTGTTCAATGTTTGTTTGAAAGAACTGTTTTTTATATAAAGAATCATAATCTGCAAAATGTGACATTAACTCTTCTTCTGAAGATGTCACATTAGCTGTACTAAGTAATACTTCGTATGCTTTTCCTAATAATTCTTTTGCACTCTCACACTCTTTATTTTGAAAATTCATCAAAAGATATTTGACAAAATTTCTGAGTTTTACATCTGATGGCATTTTCAAAACGGCACGAAGAAGCAATATTTGTTGGTCAATTGTTTGAAAAAGCATATTCTGTTTACAAAGATTTTCAAGATCCTTCCACACATCATGTCGAAAACCTTCTTGATTGTTTATTTGATATATTATATTTGATTCACAGTGGACAACTAATGCGCTCCTTAAATCACCCTCTACTTTCGAGAAGATTTCTTTCATTGCCTGAAAGTTGGATGATTTCACTTTTCCTGTCATTATATTTTCAACGTTTGCTAAAACGTGTTTCTGTGCATTTTCTTTGAGTTTTTGTTTTTCTTCTGTAGCATCGAATTCTTGCAAAATCCTTAATCCTTCTAAAACCTCATTTTCTGGTATATTATCAAATATTAAGCAAACTATATCATACAGCAATTTGCTTTCTCCATCTTTATTCAAAATTAAGGTTAAGGCAGTTTCCAGACATGATAGCGATTCACTGCAACTATGAACTGGATATGATGATCTCGAAAGCAGAACTTTGTGCAGTGATGGTATGTCCAGTACAGACTGTGTACTATTTATGAAATGCAATGGAGAACATTTTAAACTGGAAGCTTCATAAATCCTAAATATTTCTCCAACAAATTTGACACAAACATCTTTTGATTCTTCACCTAGATGTTGAACTTTTGCCCATATTTTGGATGCCATATTCATATTTTTGAATAATTCACATGTGACGTATTTTCTTTGAATGCAAAAAAAGAGAAGAAAACATAATTTTTCGGTAATTGGTTGATCCAAGATCATTGTAAATGCACCATCCCAGTTAGAACATTTAAGTGATTTTCTTGCCATTAGACTGTCTATCTCAAAGAACACGTATTGAATCTTATAAGGGGGAGTTTGAAAAATGTCTTCAATATGTGCAGCAATACCCATGTCTTTATGTTTTTCATTAAGTGGCATACTAGTTATGGAAATGATATCTCTTTGAATGTTGCCCCAGCAGATGCGTCTTTCACTCTGATCTAAAACTTCATCTTCCTTTTTAAAAAAGAACCAATATGAATTTGTGGTTTTTAATTTGTAATTGTACCAAATTTCATTCTCTGGCTCTGGAAAGACAATTAATGTTTTCCACATTTTGCCTTTTCTTTCCATGCCCTTTGAATAAATGTCTTTGGAATATACTAATAACTCGATCGAATTTATTTCGTCGGCCAAATCGTGGGGTACATATAAGTAAAACATTACTGTAGAACCCTGTAAAATAAAACAAAATGGGCATAAATTCGTTATTTGTAACATTTTTTTTACCATTGACATAATTGATAAAGCACTTTCGTTAATAAAAGGCTATGGAATTTGAATAACTCAATAATAACCCCTATTTCCGGATAAGAATAAACACACACACACACACACACACACACACACACACACACACACACACACACACACACACACACACACACACACACATATATATATATATATATATATATATACAAAGTTTCATTAAAATTCAAAAGTATCGATTTTCGTGGATAACGTGAAAATCACGGTTTTAAAGATACGTAAATTCGTGGCCAATGAGCCTATCAATTCAAAATGCTAAAAGAAATTGCACTTTAATGAACATTTAATTTCGTGGATCAACTTCACAACGAAATCAACGATGAAACCACAGTGTATATATATATATATATATATATATATATATATATATATATATATATATATATATATATATATATATATATATATATATATATATATCTCTCTATATATATATATCTATATATATATATATATAGATATATATAGACATAGATATAGATATATATATATATATATATATATATATATATATATATATATATAGTTTTTTCTCTAAATTATTTTCAGCGCACATCCACATATCCGCCCAAATTAGCATTAAATACGGCATATACAACTTTCACTAATTCATGTTTCGGTTTTTAATACCAAAACGTTGTTACAAGTATGTACATGTATTTAAAGTTTTATGAATATATTTATTCAACAAACCTTTCGGGCAGCTTGCACGGAAGATCTGAAAAAGTAAACCGAATTTAAGACAGTACTAGTGGTTCCAACGTGAAATATAGTGTAGTCAGTGTGTATTGGTTCATATTGGCGTTTTTTGGTGTATTGGTGTTTAACACAACATGTACAATCGCTCTTGAGGCTATACATCTATACCTATATGAGTCATATTTAGTTTTAAAATATGTGTTTTACGTGAGGACTATTGTTTATCTTACCTTGAAACAACTCTTCCGTTTTTAGCGATGAAACCGCTAAGTTTATGCTTACTAAAGCATCTTTTGACAATGGCACTTAAAACAACCATATCTGGAGTACAGGATAAATCCATTCGGGCAAATGTAATTTCCAAAGACTTCTCCGTCACATTGATACAATCATAACGCACGTCTTGCATTTTCTCTTCTTTTAAAAATTTATTCAAACTTTTAGAAAGCGCAGCTCTACATCTGCTTTTTTCTTCAGGTAACAACTCAACATTTTCGTTACGTGCCAATTCCCATTCTGTCAATAGGAACAAACAATAAAGAAAATATATTAAAATAAATTCTGTGAGTTGTTTGATACATATGCATTTAGGCGCTATGGACCACGACACGTTTCTTTTTTGCGATGTACACTCGCTGTTCATTTCTTCATGAGTGTTCTTCTTACGTAAACCTTTTGCTCAGCATAGTGCAGTTCAGAACTTTCCCTTATCGGAACGCTTGTGCTACTCGTTCACAATAGAATTTAGAATAATTCATTTAATAAGAGTTTATTCAGCATTTGCTAACGCTTCTCTCAGAACTCCAAGGCAATATATATAAACCATTGATAAAGGGTAAAGAAAGGTAAAAAGGTTTTAAAGGTACCATTATCGATTACTATCCAGTAATGATATAAAATTGCATTGATGGTCGAATTCTATAATATTATTGATATGATTTTATTGTATGTTTACTACTTATCCGTCGATTCTATCATCAGTGTTAACATTATATATTGAAATTCCAAAAGTGGGTGGACTTCAACCATTCATGATACAACTATACATAAAAAGTGCTGCTTTACTTTATTAAACTCAACTACACGGGAAATTAATAGACAAAAAAATGAAAAAAAAAATAGAAAAAAATAACATCTAAAAATAACCATGCTAGTTATAATAGCAATTCTTGTTGCATTATACAAAGATGAACATCTTATAGGACTTACTTTTTTGATATTTTCTAATTAAAAGTAATATTTTTAAACCCATATGAAACGCCTTCTTAGAGTCAAGTCAACATTTCTGACATAAATTTCTTGCAAAAAACCTCTATTACAGACACGAAAATTTTTTATAACAGATATCTATTTTTGTTGTTGACTTATATGCTCTTTTCTGATTATTAAGTATTACATATTTTATTTTTACGATGCTCCGATTCAAGTTATAAAATTTGATATAAACCTCATGAAAACAACAATTTTCTTTTAATTCTATTTAAGGTCTTCCGTTTCCATCGGAACACCTTATAGTGATTGTAATGTTTCTTCTTATTATTTTTTCCCCCTTTTTTTGTCCACAAGATTTCTCAGAGATGGCTGGATAGATTTACTTGAAATTTTCAGGACTTATAGAGAACGATAACATCTCCAGGCGTTTTTTTTCATTTTTTCAAAATTCACTTCCTGTCGTCCATTTCCTGTCTTTTATTTGTTAAACACAGAATTGAAATATAAGTATACGCACTTTCATAAGTCATCTATCCGATGATTAATAAACAAAAACAAATTACTTCCGGTGAGATATCTCAAATATCTCAGGTAGTCTTTTTAAAACAAATATTATTACAGCGAGATCGCATAAACTGTAAGTGATCAAGACACGAAACCTATATGGATGATAGACATTTGATAGAAGATGTGTTTAACCGCTCTCATTTTGTCAACCGTCACTTCCTGTCCACACCGGAAGAGTTCAAACAATTCAAAGTTGGTTAAGAGTTTAACTGTTTTTGTTTGACAATGTAAGACAAATTGATAGCCAATAAAGTCCTGTTGTGTAATGGTAAAGAAATACTAACTTTCATTTTCATTGAACACTTCCGTTTGTCCGTTTTCTGTCCCAAGACAAAAAACCTTGATTCCTAGAGATCTCAAAAACGGTGACGACTTGAACAATCAAACTTTGTGGGATGATAGAACTATGTATGTACATGTGTTTACACTATTTTGTTTTGGTCGTCGTAACTTCCGGTCGTCACCGAAAGCACTTCAAAAATTTGGGTTTTTTTTCATATTTTATTCATTTTACATTATTAAATGAAAATATCAGTATATAATCTTACATATGTCATCTATATAATGTTGAATAAGCAAATAAAGTTTACTTCCGGTGAGATATCTCAAATATCTCTATGTAGCTTTCCTTTTGACAAATTTGATGTCCGCGAGATTTTTGTCACTGTAAGTGATTGAGACACGAAGCTATCATGATTGATAGAAATGTGATTGGGGGTGTGTTTAACGGGCTTAATTTTTGCAACTGTCACTTCCGGTTCTTACCGGAAGGGTTAAAACAAATCATGTTTTTAACAAGTTTTACAGTCTTTCTTGGGTGTTTCATCTAGCCTGATAAACAGTGATGTATGCTAAGCAAATGTACGAAAAATACCAGCTTTTGTTTTTATTAATTACTTCCGTTTGTCCGTTTCCGGTTCCGAGACAAAAAATATTGTTTCATAAAGATCTTAGATTTGGCAGAGACGTGAACAACCAAACTTTGAGGAAAGATTGACTTATGATTGTACAAATGGTTAACATTTTTGTTTAGTTCGACGTTACTTCCGGTCGTCACCGAAAGTACTTCAGAAATTGATTTCTTTTTCATTCTCGTTGTTTTACATATAAGTAACGTCCGGTGTTATATAGTGCCTTTTCCCCCTAGCCATCTTTCCCCCCGGAAAAATGGCTATATAGCAGTTCTTCCCCCCGGAAAAATGGCTATATAGCAGTTTTTCCCCCACGGAAAGGTGACTATATTGTAGGTTTCCCCCCTTTTTATGGCCAGATTTCCCCCACGGAAAACCTACTATATAGTGGATTTTCCCCCATTTCTACTTTCCGTCCATGTTTATTGCGGACCATTCGTGACAATAATTTGCAATAACTGATATGATATTAATTTCTCGCAAAAAAGGATAATTATGGCATTTATTAATACATAGAATAAAGTACATGGTTTTTCAACCCCAAATATGAACTAAGGCATGCGCCTTCATAACATGCATGTATCATCATCGTTTATTTCACCTGTTCTCACCCCTTTTTTCAACACCTTTTACACGGACTTCGGAATACCTCGAATCTTTTTTCATCTAATCGATGCTTATCTACAGTTTTGACTTCCACGTTATGAACACGTGAGAACACATTTGAATGAAAATACGCCGGTTTGGAAATTTAATTTTCCAATGTATTACCATCAATGTATAAGCGTCTCCCAGGGAACTAACTGACTAATCTTGACTTAATTTTGTAGAGGAATGGAATAAAAAGTGGAAATGTATTACTCCCTTCGTCCAAAAGGCTATCAATTTTAAATTAATACCGTTAGAATTGACGATCTTAAAAACAATTCTATATTTCTTCTTCTAAATATCAAACGGGAGACAGGATGCAATGATATGATGAGAAACTGAAATGTTTTAGTTTTACTTTGATTGATGGGGTTCTTAATCATGGTTAAGGGGTATTTTGATTATTTATTTAATGCATGTGTAAAGTTAGTGTTTACCATTTCGTTTTAAAGCTACGCATATTTATATTTTTAAGCACATTTCTACGAAACGCGAGATATTATGATGTAAACATTTTAAAATTCAATGAAATGTCTTCACAACTAGAACAATGTCGGTATCTTTGCTGTTTACTTTGGAAAATGTGAAATGGAGCCTTAACTAACTTTATGTTTATATTGTCACTCACTATTTTCTAATTTTTCCACTTATAAGTTTGCAACGTGATTTATAAATATACAATTTTGAAAACGATGCTATATAAATCAAGATATACGATTCAATTACCTTAAAAATTTATACTATTTGTTTCATATTTTTACAATAAAGATTTACTTGTGTACCATATCATTTCTTCGAACAATTAAACAAGGGTAATTAAAAAAACAAAACAAAAACAAAAAACAAAAAACAACCAACACATATATTGTGATGAGCTGACTTTTTTAAAATATAAGCTTGTTCTTCTAATCAACTAACAAGTAAAAAAGTCGTATATGCGCTTAGGTTGGTTATTTATTTTTGATTTTCGGTTTCTCCTTTTATGAATAAAAGTTCATTGATTTATTTATCTAATTATTTATTATATCATTAGTCATCTTATGAATTGATTAAATGTTTTGAAGAATAATGAATTTTACCCGCGTACCTTTTTTAAAAATTTTGTTCGTAAATTTTAAAAAAAGCAGCAGAATTAAACGTAATTTTCAATCATTTTGATAAAGAAATATATGAGTGATTGTGTATTTTTAAATGATGTGTTTACTTTTAAATGACCGTAAAAATATGTTCATGTGGTCATCTATAGTTTTTGAGGTATAGGGCCCCAAAAAATACATATTCTTTATAATTGGATTTCAAACATTGGGCTCGAAAACAACAAAGGCTCCTACCCTGCATAAGGGCTTAAATTTTCGGTGTCATCTACTGGTGGTATACCACTATCACTGTGAAAATATGGTTAATTGGTCATCTCTAGAATTTGAGATTCGGGTCCCCACTTATAGAACACTATTTAATCATTATAATGGGGTTTTAATCGTCGGACCCTGAAACATCAAGGGCTCCTACCCTGAGAGCTGAAATTTTGAGAGTCATCTTCAAGTGGTAAACCACTGCCACTTTAAAATATGGTTAAATGGTCATCTCTAGTTTATGAGACATTGGACCCTAAAGTATGCACTATAATTATTATAATAGGATTTTCAAAATCGGGCTCTGAAACATGAGAAATAATATTTTTTATAAAATCTGAACCAAAAACGTGAGGGAGAAACCCTACTATGGGGGAAAAGCTACTATATAGTAGCTTTTCCCCCCGGGGGGAAAGGCAACTATATACTGTAGTAGGTTTTCCGGGGGGGAAAGCTACTATGGGGGAAAAACTGCTATACAACACCGGATATATCATTCACAATAATTATCATATCCACTTTTTTCTCTGTTATAGAAGCAATGTCTTACAGTTAAATTGATACATGTATATCAAAACGGAAGACCTTTTTGTTGCTTTTGCAACAAGAGTCCAGTTATTATTTTTTTTCCCAGTTTTTGTCCACAAGATTTCTCAGAGATGACTGGATAGATTTATGTGAAATTTTCTGGAATGAAAGAGAATGACAATATCTCGAAGCGTTTTTTCATTTTGTCAAAAATCGTTTTCGGTCGTCCGTTTCCTGTCCCGCGTTGAAAAAGCTTGTACCAACGAGATCTCAGAAACGGTAAAGACCTGAACATCCAAACTTTGTGGGATGATAGACCTATAGCTGTAGATGTGTTTAAACTATTTTGTTTTGTTCGTCGTAACTTCCGGTCGTCACCGGAAGCACATCAAAAATAACTAATTTTTCGCATAAAATTCCTTTTCTATAAAAAAAATATTTAAGTATAAATCTATGCATATGTTATCTATGCGATGTTATATCAACAAAACAATTCTACTTCCGGTGAGATATCTCAAATATCTCAGGTAGCTTTTTTGAAACACATTTTGTACAAACGAGATCTCAAAAACTATAAGTGATCAAAGCACAAATCTTTCATGGATGATAGACATTTGAATGAAGATGTGTTTAAACGCTTTCATTTTGTCTTCCGTCACTTCCGGTCCACACAGAAAGAGTTAAAACAAATAGAGCTGTTTATCAGTTTAACTGTTTTTCTTTGATATGTGTAGTGAAGTCGATGAACAATTAAGTAGAAAGGGCAGGTACAAAAAAAATATTAAATACAATTTAGATTAAGCACTTCCGTTTGTCCGTTTCTTGTCCCGAGACAAAAAACCTTGATTCCTAGAGATCTCAGAAACGGTGACGACTTAAACAATCAAACTTTGTGGGATGATAGACCTATGTATGTACATGTGTTTACACTATTTTGTTTTGTTTGGTGTAACTTCCGGTCGTCACCGGAAGTACTTCGAAAATTTGTTTTTTTCTATATTTTATTCATTTTACATTAAATGAAAATATCAGTATACAATCTTACATATGTCATCTATATAATGATAAACAAGCAAACAAAGTTTACTTCCGGTGAGATATCTCAAATATCTCTATGTAGCTTTCCTTTTGACAAATTTGATGTCCGCGAGATTTTTGTCACTGTAAGTGATTGAGACACGAAGCTATCATGATTGATAGAAATGTGATTGGGGATGTGTTTAACGGGCTTAATTTTTGCAACTGTCACTTCCGGTTCTTACCGGAAGGGTTAAAACAAATCATGTTTTTAACAAGTTTTACAGTCTTTCTTGGGTGTTTCATCTAGCCTGATAAACAGTGATGTATGCTAAGCAAATGTACGAAAAATACCAGCTTTTGTTTTTATTAATTACTTCCGTTTGTCCGTTTCCGGTCCCGAGACAAAAAATATTGTTTCATAAAGATCTTAGATTTGGCAGAGACGTGAACAACCAAACTTTGAGGAAAGATTGACTTATGATTGTGCAAATGGTTAACATTTTTGTTTAGTTCGACGTTACTTCCGGTCGTTACCGAAAGTACTTCAGAAATTGATTTCTTTTTCATTCTCGTTGTTTTACAGATAAGTAACGTCCGGATATATCATTCACAATAATTATCATATCCACTTTTTTCTCTGTTAGAGAATCAATGTCTTACAGTTAAATTGATACATGTATATCAACACATATATGAAAGAAGGAATTTACCAATAGTGAAAAGTTGTTTTTTCAAATCTTGAATCGTATGCACTTCAGGATAGTCAACATCTGTTTTTGCAGAAATTTGTTCTCTTATTGACTCATGTGATATCAGATGAGACATGCCATCTTTTTCATCTGCTTCTTTGGAACTATACGGTGCTTGAGTGTCACGTCTTTTATCTCGATCAACAAGTGATGTATTTAAGTGTGATATAGCACTTGTGGAATTTTTCTGATCTGTATCTACTGATACTCCATCTGTCTGAACAATTGTTGCTTCGCTATTTGTGGTAGATAATCTTTCTTTATGCGAAACAGACAATGGAGATGAGATTTGAGAATTGTCCAGATTTGCATCATCTCCTGAGCCAGGCTACAAATATGAAAACTATAAAACATGTATGACGATTTAAGAAACTAAGAATTGAGCATTTACTTTATGCTTTTGTATGTAGTATAAATATAAACTGAGTATTCTTTCAAAATACATGTTTTGTGGTGTGTGTATATATATATATATATATATATATATATATATATATATATATATATATATATATATATATATATATATATATATATATATATATTTATTAACAACAGAAATGTAAGGTACTGTGATCCAAAGTCTTAACTACGGGTTTTGGCAAACAAATCAATAGATTTCTCATTTAAAGATACGCTTCGATATTAAAGTCAACACCGGTTTAAATTGGTTGATGATACCTTTGCCATATCCAAAATTACAGATGGGTAACAAGTTGTAAACCTACTTTGAAGCCATGTACGAAGTTTTTGCCCAGTTATAAGGTATCAAAAAAGGTATCCCATCTATGTTTTAATGTTAATGTTGCTTGGGAAAATGCATTTAGATTGAAGCCTTTTAATACGTAGTAATTCAAACGTAAGCAATTCCACATAGTAATATAGCGCAAGAAATCCAAATAGAGCGCACTTTTTGATTCGCACTTTCCATTCAATGTTTCCACTTTAGGAACAAATGTTGATTTTATTGTTTATCTTACGAAAAATAAGTAACAGTAAACTGCAAAAAATGCGTGACACAAGTTCGACAAGGTGTTCAGTTATTTTGATTTTTGTACGCTCTCAACCGAGGTAATCAAAAATCAGTATTTAGTAGTTCGACATTAATAATGTACACGTTTGCATACTCATTCTAACCATGCATTTGGATTGTCATTATCATATTGACTATTAAACTTAGAGAATCCCGCAATAACGAAGGCCCCTGACCCGAGGACGATAAATATCATTATTTTAGTAGAGACCTTCGTGCTCATTAATACAACGTACATGTATATATGTCAGAAGAAATTTTTAAAGAAAAAATGCATATTGACAATGTGACAAGTTAAGCCCCACTCTTACATAACCCCTGACTCTGAGACCATCAAAGTTTTAAGGTTTATGCGAAGCTTATATGCGTGATTTTTTTTCTTTGTGCTTAGTTTGTCTGCTGAATGTCTAAATAGAGAGAAGTTTTTTTTTTTAAAATGAGTCCAAATCTTTAAAATTGACGGGATAGGGTCAAAGATTTCATAAGTTATGTTCCCTTCTTCTGAGGTACACAAAATTTGTACAACATGATCCTAGGAGTTCCAGGGAAGAAGCAGAAATAGCAAAAATGTAAACGCATGACGACGATTGAAAACAGATAACAATATGTGAATTGAAATGAGCAAGCATTGTAACGGATATGTGGATGTGCGCTGGAGAAATAAAAAAAAAAAAAAAAAAAAATATATATATATATATATATATATATATATATATATATATATATATATATATATATATATAATTTTCAAAGCACATCCACATATCCGCACAAACTAGCGTTAAATACGGCATATAGAGCTTTCATTAACTCGTGTTTCGGTTTTTCATACCAAAACGTTGTTACAAGCTCGTACATGTATCTAAAGCTTAATGAAAATATTTATTCAACAAACCTTTCGGGCGGCTTGCACAGCAGATCTGAAAAAGTAAACCGAATTTAAGACAGTGGTTCCAACGTGAAATATAGTGTAGTCAGTGTGTATTGGTTCATATTGGTATTTATTGGTGTATTGGTGTTTAACACAACATGTAAAATTGCTCTTGAGGCTATACATCTATACCCATTTTAGTCACATTTAGTTTTAAAATATGTGTTTTACGTGAGGATTATTGTTTATCTTACCTTGAAACAACTCTTCCGTTTTTAGCGATGAATTCGCTAAGTTTATGCTCACTGAAGCATCTTTCGACAATGGCACTTAAAACAACCATATCTGGAGTACAGGATAAATCCATTCGGGCAAATGTAATTTCCAAAGACTTCTCCGTCACATTGATACAATCATAACGCACGTCTTGCATTTTCTCTTCTTTTAAAAATTCATTCAAACTTTTAGAAAGCGCAGCTCTACATCTGCTTTTTTCTTCAGGTAACAACTCAACATTTTCGTTACGTGCCAATTCCCATTCTGTCAATAGGAACAAACAATAAAGAAAATTAAATTTAAATTCTGTGAGTTGTTTGATACATATGCATTTAGGCGCTATGGACCATGACACGTTTCTTTTTCTTTTTTTTAATGTTCACTCACTCTTCTTCTTATGTTAACCTTTTGCTCAGCTTAGTTCAGTTCAGCACTTTCCCTTATCGTAACGCTCGTGCTACTTGTTCACAATAGACTTTAGAATAATTCATTTCATATGAGTTCATTCAGCATTTGCTAACGCTTCCTTTTTTGTAGTCTTTCAGAACTCCAAAGCAATATATATAAACCATTGATAAAGGGTAAAGAAAAGTAAAATGGCTTTGAAGGTACAATTATCGATCACTATCGACTTATGATATTAAATTGCATTGATGGTCGAATTCTATAATATTATTGATATGATTTATTGTAAGTTGACTACTTAGCCGTCCATTCTATCATCTATGTTAAAATCAATTATTTAAATTCCAAAAGTGGGTGGATTTTGACCATTCATGATACAACTATACATAACAAGAGGCCCATGGGCCACATCGCTCACCTGAGCAACAATGGCGAACTACATTGACTTAACACACTTTACGGTCAGACGCGACCTATCTTCCATTATTTTTTATTTTCTCCTATCTCCACAATGTGAAGATTTCCACCAAGTAATTCCATAATTATATATTTCCTGTTATACAAGTGTATGATACTTTTTTTATTTAGATATAAAGTGTTCAATTGAAAATATATACTATGACTTTATTTATAAGCATTCAAATGCATTTTGCATGCTATTTTAAGGAAAATTCTGAATATTATATCTCTAAAAATAGCCTGTTAATAAACCTTGAAGTTTTGGGAATCAACAGGTTTAAATGTTAATATTAAATAAGGAATAATTTATCAAGGAAAATTATATAAAACTGAGGAAAGTCTCGTGTGACCTTAAATAATTAAGAACAGTAAAATTTAATATTTAGCAAAGTTAAGTCCCATGATAATTTTCTGACCTAAAACTCAATATTTTATAAAGGGGTAGGGGTGAAAATATATTGTGATATATTAATTATATATAACACCGGTATATTATTTCCTACAGTTTTTGCACATATGTGAACAGTATTAGCTCATTTAAGATAAAAAAAAATCATACATTTCCTAAGACGTATATCAGTTAAAAAATCAGCACCCAATGTGGGCCTACCTTATTGTGTGTAATTTGAACATTTTGAATCTACACAATTAAAGGATGCCAACATTTTATTTCATTAATATGTTGTCTTAGAGGCCATGCAATGCATATCTATTTTATATGATGAAAATACTGGAAAAGGTAGTTACCATTTACCTGCAATATTTCTTGTTTGGTATATTGGTACTTAAGAAAAAAATCGAACTTAAATTAGTGTAATTTTCATTTTCCACATCTAAGTAAATATTTTGAGTGTGTTTATTTAAGATGCCAAGCTCTATGAATATACCATGCATTTTCACAGCTGATATCTCATATGTGAAAGTTAACAAAGATTGACGGACAGAGAATCGCCAGCTAGTCTGGAAGGCAGTACGCAGTGTTAGAACTCTGTGGCAAAAGTTGCTAAGGCTACAGTAAAAAACTTAATTGGTCTTCCCTTAAAGAATTGTTTACCTGATGTAAATTGGTGTGACGTTTTATATCCTTACTCACTTGATCGATGAAAACATTTGACTGGAAAATGTTGTCACATGACACTGGCGTCGGAAGCAAATTGAAAGTGGGGGGGGGGGGGGGGGGCTAAACTAATCCTCAGAAATATTGAGAAAAAAGTAATTCCCAAAATCATGGAAATCCTAATAAGGTATACCAATACTTCTATCTAAAAGAAAAAAAAATTACTTTATACCCTAATTTTTTTCTTAAAATCATGAAATACCTAATCCGTGGGGGGGGGGGGGGGACTAATATGCTTCTGAATCCAACTTCTCAATAATCTTTCCTGCGAGAAAAAGTGGGGGGGGGGGGGGGGGTTCTGAACTTACTAAGTTTCTAATAGTTAGGTATAACTTTGCAAAAAAAAGCCCCCCCCCCCCGGTTCCGACGCCTATGCATGATGTGTTAAAAAGCTATATAATTTAATGTATTGTCAGGTATACAGGTATCACTTCTGTACTAAGGCCCATTAATTACTTCATATTCCCTCAAAAACAACAAACGGCTACAAACCCAGAGGATTTTCTGATAAACAGTGATGTATGCTAAGCAAATGTACGAAAAATGCCAGCTTTTGTTTTTATTAATTACTTCCGTTTGTCCGTTTCCGGTCCCGAGACAAAAAATATTGTTTCATAAAGATCTTAGATTTGGCAGAGACGTGAACAACCAAACTTTGAGGAAAGATTGACTTATGATTGTGCAAATGGTTAACATTTTTGTTTAGTTCGACGTTACTTCCGGTCGTCACCGAAAGTACTTCAGAAATTGATTTCTTTTTCATTCTCGTTGTTTTACAGATAAGTAACGTCCGGATATATCATTCACAATAATTATCATATCCACTTTTTTCTCTGTTAGAGAATCAATGTCTTACAGTTAAATTGATACATGTATATCAACACATATATGAAAGAAGGAATTTACCAATAGTGAAAAGTTGTTTTTTCAAATCTTGAATCGTATGCACTTCAGGATAGTCAACATCTGTTTTTGCAGAAATTTGTTCTCTTATTGACTCATGTGATATCAGATGAGACATGCCATCTTTTTCATCTGCTTCTTTGGAACTATACGGTGCTTGAGTGTCACGTCTTTTATCTCGATCAACAAGTGATGTATTTAAGTGTGATATAGCACTTGTGGAATTTTTCTGATCTGTATCTACTGATACTCCATCTGTCTGAACAATTGTTTCTTCGCTATTTGTGGTAGATAATCTTTCTTTATGCGAAACAGACAATGGAGATGAGATTTGAGAATTGTCCAGATTTGCATCATCTCCTGAGCCAGGCTACAAATATGAAAACTATAAAACATGTATGACGATTTAAGAAACTAAGAATTGAGCATTTACTTTATGCTTTTGTATGTAGTATAAATATAAACTGAGTATTCTTTCAAAATACATGTTTTGTGGTGTGTGTATATATATATATATATATATATATATATATATATATATATATATATATATATATATATATATATATATATATATATATATATATATATATATATATATATATATATATATATTTTATTAACAACAGAAATGTAAGGTACTGTGATCCAAAGTCTTAACTACGGGTTTTGGCAAACAAATCAATAGATTTCTCATTTAAAGATACGCTTCGATATTAGAGTCAACACCGGTTTAAATTGGTTGATGATACCTTTGCCATATCCAAAATTACAGATGGGTAACAAGTTGTAAACCTACTTTGAAGCCATGTACGAAGTTTTTGCCCAGTTATAAGGTATCAAAAAAGGTATCCCATCTATGTTTTAATGTTAATGTTGCTTGGGAAAATGCATTTAGATTGAAGCCTTTTAATACGTAGTAATTCAAACGTAAGCAATTCCACATAGTAATATAGCGCAAGAAATCCAAATAGAGCGCACTTTTTGATTCGCACTTTCCATTCAATGTTTCCACTTTAGGAACAAATGTTGATTTTATTGTTTATCTTACGAAAAATAAGTAACAGTAAACTGCAAAAAATGCGTGACACAAGTTCGACAAGGTGTTCAGTTATTTTGATTTTTGTACGCTCTCAACCGAGGTAATCAAAAATCAGTATTTAGTAGTTCGACATTAATAATGTACACGTTTGCATACTCATTCTAACCATGCATTTGGATTGTCATTATCATATTGACTATTAAACTTAGAGAATCCCGCAATAACGAAGGCCCCTGACCCGAGGACGATAAATATCATTATTTTAGTAGAGACCTTCGTGCTCATTAATACAACGTACATGTATATATGTCAGAAGAAATTTTTAAAGAAAAAATGCATATTGACAATGTGACAAGTTAAGCCCCACTCTTACATAACCCCTGACTCTGAGACCATCAAAGTTTTAAGGTTTATGCGAAGCTTATATGCGTGATTTTTTTTCTTTGTGCTTAGTTTGTCTGCTGAATGTCTAAATAGAGAGAAGTTTTTTTTTTAAAAATGAGTCCAAATCTTTAAAATTGACGGGATAGGGTCAAAGATTTCATAAGTTATGTTCCCTTCTTCTGAGGTACACAAAATTTGTACAACATGATCCTAGGAGTTCCAGGGAAGAAGCAGAAATAGCAAAAATGTAAACGCATGACGACGATTGAAAACAGATAACAATATGTGAATTGAAATGAGCAAGCATTGTAACGGATATGTGGATGTGCGCTGGAGAAATAAAAAAAAAAAAATAAAATATATATATATATATATATATATATATATATATATATATATATATATATATATATATATATATATATATATATATATATAATTTTCAAAGCACATCCACATATCCGCACAAACTAGCGTTAAATACGGCATATAGAGCTTTCATTAACTCATGTTTCGGTTTTTCATACCAAAACGTTGTTACAAGCTCGTACATGTATCTAAAGCTTAATGAAAATATTTATTCAACAAACCTTTCGGGCGGCTTGCACAGCAGATCTGAAAAAGTAAACCGAATTTAAGACAGTGGTTCCAACGTGAAATATAGTGTAGTCAGTGTGTATTGGTTCATATTGGTATTTATTGGTGTATTGGTGTTTAACACAACATGTAAAATTGCTCTTGAGGCTATACATCTATACCCATTTTAGTCACATTTAGTTTTAAAATATGTGTTTTACGTGAGGATTATTGTTTATCTTACCTTGAAACAACTCTTCCGTTTTTAGCGATGAATTCGCTAAGTTTATGCTCACTGAAGCATCTTTCGACAATGGCACTTAAAACAACCATATCTGGAGTACAGGATAAATCCATTCGGGCAAATGTAATTTCCAAAGACTTCTCCGTCACATTGATACAATCATAACGCACGTCTTGCATTTTCTCTTCTTTTAAAAATTCATTCAAACTTTTAGAAAGCGCAGCTCTACATCTGCTTTTTTCTTCAGGTAACAACTCAACATTTTCGTTACGTGCCAATTCCCATTCTGTCAATAGGAACAAACAATAAAGAAAATTAAATTTAAATTCTGTGAGTTGTTTGATACATATGCATTTAGGCGCTATGGACCATGACACGTTTCTTTTTCTTTTTTTTAATGTTCACTCACTCTTCTTCTTATGTTAACCTTTTGCTCAGCTTAGTTCAGTTCAGCACTTTCCCTTATCGTAACGCTCGTGCTACTTGTTCACAATAGACTTTAGAATAATTCATTTCATATGAGTTCATTCAGCATTTGCTAACGCTTCCTTTTTTGTAGTCTTTCAGAACTCCAAAGCAATATATATAAACCATTGATAAAGGGTAAAGAAAAGTAAAATGGCTTTGAAGGTACAATTATCGATCACTATCGACTTATGATATTAAATTGCATTGATGGTCGAATTCTATAATATTATTGATATGATTTATTGTAAGTTGACTACTTAGCCGTCCATTCTATCATCTATGTTAAAATCAATTATTTAAATTCCAAAAGTGGGTGGATTTTGACCATTCATGATACAACTATACATAACAAGAGGCCCATGGGCCACATCGCTCACCTGAGCAACAATGGCGAACTACATTGACTTAACACACTTTACGGTCAGACGCGACCTATCTTCCATTATTTTTTATTTTCTCCTATCTCCACAATGTGAAGATTTCCACCAAGTAATTCCATAATTATATATTTCCTGTTATACAAGTGTATGATACTTTTTTTATTTAGATATAAAGTGTTCAATTGAAAATATATACTATGACTTTATTTATAAGCATTCAAATGCATTTTGCATGCTATTTTAAGGAAAATTCTGAATATTATATCTCTAAAAAAAGCCTGTTAATAAACCTTGAAGTTTTGGGAATCAACAGGTTTAAATGTTAATATTAAATAAGGAATAATTTATCAAGGAAAATTATATAAAACTGAGGAAAGTCTCGTGTGACCTTAAATAATTAAGAACAGTAAAATTTAATATTTAGCAAAGTTAAGTCCCATGATAATTTTCTGACCTAAAACTCAATATTTTATAAAGGGGTAGGGGTGAAAATATATTGTGATATATTAATTATATATAACACCGGTATATTATTTCTTACAGTTTTTGCACATATGTGAACAGTATTAGCTCATTTAAGATAAAAAAAAAATCATACATTTCCTATGACGTATATCAGTTAAAAAATCAGCACCCAATGTGGGCCTACCTTATTGTGTGTAATTTGAACATTTTGAATCTACACAATTAAAGGATGCCAACATTTTATTTCATTAATATGTTGTCTTAGAGGCCATGCAATGCATATCTATTTTATATGATGAAAATACTGGAAAAGGTAGTTACCATTTACCTGCAATATTTCTTGTTTGGTATATTGGTACTTAAGAAAAAAATCGAACTTAAATTAGTGTAATTTTCATTTTCCACATCTAAGTAAATATTTTGAGTGTGTTTATTTAAGATGCCAAGCTCTATGAATATACCATGCATTTTCACAGCTGATATCTCATATGTGAAAGTTAACAAAGATTGACGGACAGAGAATCGCCAGCTAGTCTGGAAGGCAGTACGCAGTGTTAGAACTCTGTGGCAAAAGTTGCTAAGGCTACAGTAAAAAACTTAATTGGTCTTCCCTTAAAGAATTGTTTACCTGATGTAAATTGGTGTGACGTTTTATATCCTTACTCACTTGATCGATGAAAACATTTGACTGGAAAATGTTGTCACATGACACTGGCGTCGGAAGCAAATTGAAAGTGGGGGGGGGGGGGGGGGGCTAAACTAATCCTCAGAAATATTGAGAAAAAAGTAATTCCCAAAATCATGGAAATCCTAATCCGGGTATACCTATACTTCTATCTAAAAGAAAAAAAAATTACTTTATACCCTAATTTTTTTCTTAAAATCATGAAATACCTAATCCGTGGGGGGGGGGGGGGGGACTAATATGCTTCTGAATCCAACTTCTCAATAATCTTTCCTGCGAGAAAAAGTGGGGGGGTGCTGAACTTACTAAGTTTCTAATAGTTAGGTATAACTTTGCAAAAAAAAGCCCCCCCCCCCCGGTTCCGACGCCTATGCATGATGTGTTAAAAAGCTATATAATTTAATGTATTGTCAGGTATACAGGTATCACTTCTGTACTAAGGCCCATTAATTACTTCATATTCCCTCAAAAACAACAAACGGCTACAAACCCAGAGGATTTTCTGCTGCAATATTTTCTTTAAAATAATGATAATTATAATGTGTCAGAACTGTTTAAAAGAAGTTTTTTTTTACTCGTTTGAAAAATACCAAAATTGTTGCAGATTTCAAATAATTTATCAAATGAGAAAGGACCCCAGAAAGTTATAGCACATCATCCTTTTGATTTTTCTGTACACAAGTATATAATGTTTAGCAAGACAATTCCAATGATCAACAAACATTTCAGCGTCAGTCGTAGAATGATAGGCAACTTTTAAAAACTTATCCAATTTGTTTAATTTCATTTTTTTAATACATTCATACATTTTATAGATAAAATGTTTTGTAATTGAGTTAGCCAGGTGACACAAAATCAGTTTATGCACTGTGTATTTTGGAGAAATTAGTCCTACCCTATGACCCAATTACAACAGTTTTTAGTTTTGAAGATAACTGTAAACAAACGGTTTTGCATTAATTTGGCAGAGTTATTAAATAATTACAAGTTACCTTCTAATTGTAGTATCAACAAGAAATGTAATGATTATCGATTGTAATTTTCAATGCACGGTATATATGTTTGCATCACCCGTATTTATAACCTCTAAAGATAAGACAGTCGCGGGTGATTAATCACAACAGGGTTTAACTGAGACTGTGAAAACGTCTTTTCAAATTCATAAACATCTTATTATTGTCTTTGGATTTAATTTACACGATTATGAACTCGGAATACATGGCTACTTTAAATTCTCTTTCGGAAGAAATTCCGGCGAAGTTACCGATTTAAAATCGATTATTTCAACCAAAGTCGCTCCATTGTTTGATCCTTGTTGACACAATTAGAAATTGATAAACAATAAAACAGAGGGAAATGCACTGTACGTTGTTAATGCATTAGATTTTATCATTTTCGCAGGTAAACAATCAACTGGCTATTTACCGAAGTCTACGTTCCAAATAACAAGGCGATTGTTTCCCAAGTTAAAAAGCAAAATGAAACGAAAAAATCAAAACAAGCTAAAACCACCATCACAAGTGAAAATGACAACGCGTTGAAATATTTAACCTCAATTTACTTCACAATAATCCGCACCAATGTTATTTCCATGTTTCATAGATTATATTCGCACGTGAACTGTTGCACAACAAACTGCCAGCTTCAAACAAAGAACCTCGTTTTCGAGATGCGGTAGACTGGCGATGCCTGTCATAAGACCAGTGTATCGCAATGAATTGCCAGTCTACGATATATGGAATAACGAGCCATTCTTTATTAGTATTTTCGCAATTTTCTCAAATTTGAAACAGAATTAGCCTATAATTTTTGCAATTTATATTTTCCTTTCTCTAAGGATGATTTATGCTAAATTACGTTAAGATTAACTCAGTAGTTCTTGAGAAGAAGATATTGTAAAATGCAGCCCCCTTTTTTCACAGTTTCGAGGTTTTCTCCGCTTTGAATACAATCTGGCCTTTTATTTTTGCAATTTATATTCACCTTCTTATAATGATTATTTGTGCCAAATTTGGTTAAATTTTGCCAAGTGGTTTTAGAGAAGAAGATCAAAATGTAAAAAGTTTACAGACGGACAGACAGGCGGACAGACGGACGGACGGACGGACAGACGGACGACGGACAACGGGTGATCAGAAAAGCTCACTTGATCTTTCAGCTCAGGTGAGCTAAAAAGTGCTGCTTTATATTGTTAATCTCAACTACACGGGAAATTAATAGACAAAGGATTGAAAAAAATAGAAAACATAATCATCTAAAAATAACCATGCTAGTTATAATAGCAATTCTTCCTGCGTGATACAAAGATGAAAATACTAAAAGACTCACCTTCTTGATGTTTTCTAATTAAAAGTAGTATTTTAAAACCCATATGGAACGCCTTCTTAGATTCAAGCCAAGATTTTTTATATAAATATCTTGCAAAAATCCTCTAATACAGACACGAAAAAATTCATCACAGATATTTATTTTTGTTGTTGATTTATATGCTCTTTTCTTATTATTAAGTATTACATATTTTATTTTTACGATGCTCCGATTCAATTTATAAAATTTGATAGGAATCTCATGAAAACAACAATTTTCTTATAATTCCATTTGATAATTACCTTTGACAATATATTTCAGATATTGATACGTGAAAGAAAGAATTTACCAATAGTGAAAAATTGATTTTTCAAATCTTGAAACTTATGCACTTCGGGATAGTCTACATCTGTTTTTGCAGAAATGTGTTCTCTTATTGACTCATGTGATATCGGAGGAGACATGCCATCTTTTTCATCTGCTTTTTTGGAACTATACGGTGCTTGGGTGCCACTTCTTGTATCTCTATCAACAAGTGTTGCATTAAAGTGTGATATAATACTTGTGGAATTTTTCTGATCTGTGACTGCTGATACTCCATCTGTTTGAACAATTGTTGCTTCGCTATTTGTGGTGAATAATCTTTCTTCATGCGAGTAAGAGTAGTCCAAATTTGCACCATCTCCTGAGCCAGGCTACAAATACGAAAACCATAAAACATGTATAACGATTTAAGAAACCAAGAATGGTTCCTTTACTTAATTCCTTGTATATAGCTATAGTGTAAATGTAAACTGAGTTTTCCTTCAAAATACATGTCACACATATGTGTGTGTGTGTGTGTGTGTGTGTGTGTGTGTGTGTGTGTGTGTGTGTGTGTGTGTGTGTGTGTGTGTGTGTGTGTGTGTACGTTCATGAATGATACACAGGGCGAAAACAATCTTTAAGCAAGTCCTTAAAGGTGGCGTAAAGGTGGCTGAAAGGATAAACAATCTTTAAGCCACTTTTAAGTCACCTTTAAGCTGAGCTGTTAGGTCCTTTATGTCCAAACTTCTTTAAGTCACCTTTAAGCCATCTTTAAGCCACCTTTAAGCATCTTTAAGTGACCTTTACGATCCCTTTAAGTTGTCTTTACACCATCTGTATGTTCCCTTTAAGTCAAGTTTGATCAAGCTGAACAATAAAAACATATATCAAAATGCAAAAGCTCTTTAATAGGGATCGGAGGGGGTGCTTCGAGTGATGATATAATTTCCAAGAAAGGGGGAGGGGTGTTCCAGGCGGTTTTAATTGTCGCTCCATTGAACACAGATCGCTATCATCAACACCGCTCCGATGGACAGAGATTGCCTTTAAAAATTCTTTATAACTTTTGTTTTGGTTTCAAAATTATTGTAAGGGTGAGCGCAGGCTCTGTATCTAAATCTGTGCATGAAATTACATTAAAGTATGTTTGTTTCCTATTATGAATTAATTGGTGAAATAAATAAATCTCTCTCTCTCTTTCTCGCTCTATCTCTCTCTCTTTAGATAGATATTACTGCCTTGTTTGTCTACACATAGTTTTGTTCTTTTGTGTATAACTAATTAGAGTCTATTTTTTGTCCAACTTCAGAAAACCTATGGAACTAACACAGAATATACAAGATATACACAACAGGTGTGTCGTGTGCCCAGGTGAACGTTTGTGTATATCTAATTAGAGTCTATTGTTTGTCCACAATATGAAAACCCCTGGAACTAACACAGAATATGCAAGAAATACACAACAGGGGCCCGTTTCTCAAAAAGGCCTACGTCCAGGCGTAAGCTTAGTCCGGACTAAATCAGGGACTAAACCTCAAAACCAGACTAAGTTGCGTTTCACAAAAAGGCGGAAACTTAGTCGGGACTAAACTTGGGTTTAAATCTACGCCTGCTAATGGGTAGGCGTAAGTCCTTAGTCTGTGCACAAAAATGGCGAATGTTTTGATTCTCAGGCAAATTAAACAGAGAATTTTATTTTTTGGTTTGTTTTGTGTTAGTAAGTAAAACATTCACATTTATTTAAATAGCTGTACATGTACGTATAACTTTAAAAAAAATACCTATTGTTCGATAACTGTTTCTATTTCTAAATAAATCAAGATTAAATCAATCTTATGGGCTCACCTTATTAAACGTATGTAATATATATTACTACTCGTTAATGACATTTACCTAAAGTATGAAAAATGGGTATACCCCAATAAATGATATAAACACAATAATAAAAAAGATGCTATAATTCTAAATTAAACATGTATTCCCCAACAAGATAAATGTATATAAGTACGAATAGATTATTGATTTTTTAAATCAAAACTCAGTAAGCATAAACTAGAATTTAATATTTCTAATCATATTTGAACCTGTGAAACGAAACTGGTTTCAAAATTATGAATAGGAGCAACTCAAAACGTTTACAGTTGTATTTTGTCCTTGTGTGTGGTTGTTTGTTCTTTACCAATATTACTTACAACTTTACAACACGTACGCATTCTCATTTTCATTTATTTTACTCCTAGTATTTTTACAAAACCGTATGAAAGCTACGTGTATTTTGAATGTTTATTAACTCGCATTTACACCCCTGCGAATGTTATTGTTATTTAAATTTAAGACCACGTGGTTTTATTTGACCCTTTCAGTTTCGCAGTAAAAATCGTGCCTCGTGTTTATAGTCTATTTTATAGAATCTAGCTACTTGTTGTCAAATATATATTCTAGACGTATATTGATTTTAAACTTTATTTTCATTAATTGGTGGATAAAATGTGTTCTAGAAATAAATGTGAAAATCCAAAAAGAGGGTTTTTTTCTGCTGTTGCAACAATTAACATGCGTAGCAGAGATCCCCCCTTGGAATTAATTTTCGATCCGTGCCTGACCTAGTAATAACATCAATAGTGAAAGAGACTATACTATTTTATGCAGAATGTTCCTTGAAAATGGCTCGATATACTAAGTTTTTATGCAAAACATTCACCCATTTTAAAAAAAAACACATAGTATTGCACACCACAAGCATCAAACATGGCTATGATTTTACTTAGCAACCCAATGTTTATATTTTCAAACACTCTACACGTGGTTGAACACGAACGATAACTCTGTTCTGAATATCATCGTTAAATTTAAATAACCGCTAGATGGTGAAATAAGACATACATCTTTTTGATTTTGATGTTTTGACATAAACCAAAGCAGGATATGATATGAAAATTGACCAGTACTTACATATTTTGAGAATATTATCCGAACACTTATACTTCCGCTCGAAATTTCACAGGAACTGAACAAATCTCGGTGAAGTCTAGTGAACTTTCAATCGAGCACCTCTGGATTTATTACATACTTAGCAACGATAAAGAAAACATTCCGAACACATTCGCAGGGGTGATTTAGATACAGCCAGTTTTTGTTTGTTAAAATATTACTTAAAAATATGTTCTAGAAGCGTGCATAGTGTGCATCAATTTTAGATCTATTGACAATCGTTTGTCAAGGTTCTCGAAGATTCTAAAATTTCACATGCACACCTTGAATTTTCGGAAATCAAGTTCATTAGTCTTATTAATTCTAGGATGAAGTGATAAATTGCGTTCATATTTAACATCGATCGTAAATCTTTTAAAATATGAATGGTTTACATGTACTATCATGCAATGATCTTCGTGCATATTTATATGCATTGTTTATCTGTACTCATTCAACTAAATTGATCTTTAATTACTTGAATTCATGATAGTTTTTTTCGTCATATTTAAGATGTATGTACATGTATATCAAGGGATGTTTTTTTTATTTCGAAGTTGTCGACTTGCAATACAAAAGCGTTGTTTTAGCAGTTTTACAACAGTGTGCATTATTTACAAATTTAACCAGCTTGCATTTGTCATATTTATTATATAAACAATTCTATACACCCCCACCCCAATAACCCAAAGCAGATTAGGAAAAAAGCAAAACTTACATGCACTTGTTAAAAGATCCGGAGGGGGATAGGGGATTGTTTAGATGCCTTTTCCATTAAACTTTTAAAAACATTTTATTTAAAAAACTTTCATTAAATAGGTAGGGTGTTCTTAGATAACTTCTTTTATATCTTTATTTTAGTCAAGATACTGTATACAGGGTTTTTTTTCATCCCGTGTAATTTCCGCCCTTCTACACTTGCAAACAGTTTCGCTCTGTCGTGAAACTTACTTAATATTAGATATTGAAAATCAATAAGTCTTAAATTCGCCAGCTGACAACGATGGTGAAATGATTGAAAGTGAAATCGATTAAACCAAAACCAGGAAAGGGAGTTGGGGGGGGGGGACCCCGGCCTCAAATGTTGATAATTTCTGTCTTGTTAATTGTTGACTATTAATATCTTTCAAAACTATTATTATTTAAATCGCAGAAAATCAAGAATCGTTCCCATGTCATTGTCTACATTTTTTCAATATTGAAACAGAGGATGGACAAGGTTCATGTAATGTTATTTATACAATAAATATTTTCGATTTCAGTTGGTTGCTGTTATACTCATGGTCATATTATGTTCTATAAAAAATATAGTAAATTGAATTAAAGTGAAAGGAATCAAGCCTTATCCCAGCATCTGAAAGTGTCTAAAGATCTACAGTGTATATAAAGCATATTTCTGCAGACGTATGGGGACATAGCTACTGTACCCTGTCCCTATATTCTATAAATATTTGAAGTCTACACGAACATTGAAGTTAGTTTCTATGTATTGTTTCATTCAATTAATATGTACGATTGTGCCTCAATATCATCTACAATGCATTTAATTGTCACATATTTGGTTTCTGAAACCTCTTATATATGCCGCTTTCATATCAACTGTTTTTCTCTAAAACTGCATTATGTTAAGAAGTGTATAGGCATTTGTTCTACTTTCATTAATATAAAATGTTATAAACAACTTAAACTATGCACATTCAGTGGTAAAGTATAACATGCGTACTTTCGGGTACATATACTATGAATTGAAAAATTGATCCACCATATATAATCATAGCCTCAAAGCAAAAACAAAATACGATATGCGCATGCTTAGTACTCTGCGGAGATGTCTAAGTTCTTCGACATTTAAACCCTAACTTACGCCTCTTTCAGAAACGACTTAGAACCGACTAAATATTGGCGTAACTTCGTTAGTCGGATTAACTTAAGCCCAAATTTACGCCTTTTTTATAAACGGGCCCCAGGTGTGTCGTGTGCCCAGGTGCACGCCAGGGTTTCTAAAGGCGTTGAAATATTATGATAAAAGTTGTTTTTACATTTGTAATTCATTTTCAAAGTATTATTTCCTAACTCTAGGTTTTAAAAATGTTACGTCTACAAATTAAAGATACATGTATGTAAGAGTAAAATCTAGAGGCTAATTAATTATTGTACCGGTGATCATTAATAGGGGTTAATTATTCAAATATATGTATAAGGGTAAATATGTCACATACCCGGCCTGGTACATCATACAATTGTATGTACAAGTATATGTATACATCATTTGCAATTGCCACATGCAGTAAATACGTCACCGGTAATTGGTAATATTGTTTGTTATAGAATTGATAGTCTAAAAATCATGTATACAATTAAATATTTAAAGATACTTGAACGGCGCCGTGATTATGAAAACCGGGAAATTGCGTAGAACTAACACCGTAATAGTTTCAATGCATTTAATAACAGAAATGAATTCATCTTCTTCCTTGCATCTCATTTAGCTATGAATTAGATAAACGTATATCTACTCGGTTTTAATTTATGAACTACATGTAAGTATGCCTACTAGTAAGCCTAATGGTTTCCATTTAGGTATAATATATTCTTTTTCACGGAAGACCAAGTTCCGTATTTCATTCTAAATACATGCATGCATGTAATTTATAAATTAGATATAATTGATCGTTACAAAGTGAAACTGAATGGAAGTCAAAATCGTTTAAAATTAAAAGATACACATTCAATACATTGATTTAATATCCACCAATATATAGGATATAAAAACCACTAAAAATAGGTAAGCTGCCGTGGCGTAGAGGGAGTGAGGTGATCCAGGTAAACGAAGGGTCCCGGGTTCAATGCTCGTTTTGTACGTTTTGATTTTTTTATATTTTATTTTCTAGAACAAAAACCGTTTTAAATACCTTCTGTATCATATAGTTAATACATTTTGTTGGTAAATTAAGCACAATATTAATTTTTAAAGATTGTTGTTCGCTTAAAGGTGGCTTAAAGAAGTTTGGACATTAAGGACATATAAGTTGTCCTTAAAGGTGGCAAAAAGTTGGCTTAAAGATAGTCTTTAAGCTGCCTTTAAGCCATCTTTACGCTTTCTTTAAGCCACCATTAAGCAACACATATAGCTTAAAGGTGGCTTAAAGATCGTTTTTAAGCTACCTTTATGGTATCTTTAAGGGGAAATTAAAAATGGTCATTTATCCTATGATAGACATTTGATTGAAGATGTGTTTAACCAGTTTCATTTTGTCTTTCGTCACTTCCGGTCCACACTAGAACAGTTCAAACAAATCTAGCTGTTTATTAGTTTAACTTTTTTCCTTTGATATTTTAGTTAGTTAAATGACCAATAATGTACATTAGGCAAGTATACAAGAAATATTTAATATAATTTACATCGAGCACTTTCGTTTGTTCGTTTCCTGTCCCAAGATAAAAACACCTTATTTTAACGAAATCACAAAAACGTTAACGACATTAACAACAAAACTTTGTGGGATGATAGACCTATGTATATTCATGTATTAAGACTATTTTGTTATATCCGGCGTAACTTCCAGTCGCCACAGGGAGCACACCCAAATTTGATTTTATATCAGTATTTTGGTTATTTAGCACGGAGGTAATAATCAAGCATTAGAAATGTAGAAGGTCATCTACACATAGTAAAAAAAAAAAATTCTAAAAAAATTCTACTTCGGATGAGACATCTCAAATATCCCAGGTAACCTTCTTTTATAAAAAAAAAAAAAAAAAAAAAAACCAAAGTACCCGCAAGATCTCAGAAACTGTGAGTGATCAAGACACAACACTTTTATATATATGATGGACATTTGATTCAACATGTGTTTAACGGGTTTCATTTGGTCGAACGCCACTTCCGGTTCTCACTTGAAGCGTTCAAGTAGAAGACTTTTTAAAACTTTTTTTTAACATTTAACATAAATTGATGAGTGTGATGAACAGTAACGTACGGTAGGTGAATGTACTCATAACATCTACTTTTAATTTCTTAAATCACTTCCGTTTGTCCGTTTCCGGTCCCGAGACAAAATTAATCTTAAAGCCACCTTTAAGTCACCTTTAAGCTTAGCTTATATGTCCTTAATGTCCAAACTTCTTTAAGTCACCTTTAAGCCATCTTTAAGCCACCTCTAAGCATCTTTAAGTGGCATTTACGATCCCTTTAAGTTGTCTTTACCCCATCTTTAAGTTTCCTTTAAGTCAGATTTGAACAAGCTGAACAGATTCGTCTTGAAAACACATATTAAAGGCAAAAGCTCTTTTGTAGCAATGGGGGGGGGGTGTTCCAGGCGGTTTGAATTGACGCTCCATTGAACACAGATCGCTATGGTTGCCATTATAAAATTCTTTATTATTACTTCTTTTTTTCAAAATTATTGAAGGAGTGAGTATAGTCTTTGTATCTTAATCTGCGCATGAAATCATATTAACATATGTTTGTTTCCTGAAATAAATCTCTCTCTCTCTCTCTCTCTCTCTCTCTCTCTCTCTCTCTCTCTCTCAGTTCATCCGTGTATAAAACGAATTTTAAAAAAATGAACAGTTATGCATGATTTAATTTAATAATCAGTTTCAGATATGCATTTTTTTCAATCTTAATTATTTCTAGGTCTAATTCTAGATCTGCTAGATACATGTTAAATATGAAAAGACTCAAATGCATTTGTTATATCGGGCGGAATATTACTGCTTTGTTTGTCCGAACAGTTTTGTTCGTTTGTGAATATCTAATTAGAGTCTATTGTTTGTCCAACTAAAGAAAACTTCTGGAACTAACACAGAATATACAAGATATACAGAACAGGTGTGTCATGTGCCCAGGTGCACGTCTGGGATTCTAAAGGCCTTGAAATCTTAGAATGTACGTGTATACGATAAGTCTAGTAAATGAATGTTTATTTACATTTGTAATTCATTTTCAAAGTATTTTTTCTTAATTCTGGGTTTTAAAAATGTGACGTCAACAAATTAAAAATGCATGAATGTAAGAGTAAAATATAGAGGCTAATTAATTACTGTACCAGTGGTCATAAACGGGAGTTAATTATTTAAATATACATGTATGTATAAGTGCATATAATGCAGTAAATACATCACCGGTAATTGGTAATATTGTTTGTTATTGAACTGATAGTTTAAAAATCATGTATACAATTAAACCTGGAACAGATCTAGAGCCGTGATAATGAAAACCGGGAAACTGCTTGAACTAATACCCTAATAGTTTCAATGCATTTAAAAGAAATAGTTTCATCTTCTTCCTTGCATTTCATTTAGCTATGAATTAGGTGAACGTTTATCTACGGTTTTCGTTTAGGTACAATATTTTTTTTTCACTAAAGACCAAGTTCCGTATTTCATTCTAAGTACATGCATGCATGTAATTTATAAATTATATATAATTATACCCGCACTTTCTAAAGAAAGTTCGGGTATATTGTTGTTACTCTGTTCCGTCCGTCCGTCTGACACGTTTTACTTTTTCAAACTGCTCTTACATCTTATAAACCAGCAAACTGAACTCTTGGAGTTTGATTTGGGGTATCATGTTGTTTTGTAAAAAGGTTTCAAAAATTCTCTGTTAGTCCTGGGGGTCAAATAATTGATAAAAAATGACGTTTTTTCACAAGAAACCTTTTCCCTCGAACTCCTCCTACATTTCACAAATCATCTTTTGTAATATGTTTTAGGGTATCCTATAGATGCGCAATAAGGTTTCGGAATTTTCAATTTTGTCCTGGGGGTCATTTAATGGCTGAAAAATAACGTATTTTTTTTTTATTTTTTTTTTTTTTTACAAAAAAACTGGTTTCAAAAACGTCATTTTTTTTGGCAGTAGCCTAATGATCTTCTAGAATATAATTGGGGTGTCATATTGAGGTGTGATCAGGTTCCAGAATTTTTTTTTTATTAAGGAGATCAGTGGGCAACAAAAAATGACGTTTTTTGGCTAAAAAAGTATGGTTCCCAGAACTCCTCTTACAACTTTCGGAGTAGCTACGTCATCTCTTGGGATATAATTGGGGCTGTCCTATAGATGTGCAATAATGTTTTAAAAATTTAAATTTCATCCAGGGAGTCAAATAGTAGCAGAAAATTGACGTTTATCACAAAAAAACAACAACACAGATCCAAGAGCTCCTCTTATGATTTAATGGATAGACACATCATACATGTATCTTGGGATATGATAGGGACTGTTCTATAGATGTGCAGTAATGTTTTAAAAATTTTAATTTCATCCAGGGAGTCAAAAGTAGCAGAAAATTGACGTTTATCACTTAAAAAAAACATAGATCCTAGAACTCCTTTTATGATTTAATGGACACATCATATCTTGGGATATGATAGGAACTGTTCCATAGATGTGCATTACGGTTTTGAAAAATTTAATTTAATCCTGAGGCCAATTACCTACATACCTTTTAATGCCCTTTAAGGATCAAGAATATATATGGTTAAGGGGTGGGGATCTCAACCGTTTTCGAGATATTCTTGCACTTCTTGTTCGAGGGGGTCATGACCACCCCCGGGGCCCATGACCTACATACCGTTTGATGCCCCTTGACACAAGGAACAAGAATATATATGGTTTAAGGGTGGGGATCTCAACTGTTTTGAAGATATTAAGGGACTTGCTGTTTGAGAGGGTCAGGACCTACATAACATTTGATGCTCCTTGACATCAGAAACATGAATATATATGGTTTAGGGGTCATTTTTATAACAGTTTCTGAGATATATGGCAATTTCAAATTCCCCCAGGGGTCAGATCTAATAAACCCTATATATTGCCAGTAAGTCAATATATGATTATGAAAACCGTATATATTATCTTTGTCCGTTTTCAAGTTACCATTTACAATAGAGTCTACGATTCTTCCTATAAGGTTCAATGTTAGACCCCACACCCTTTTGAGACACCCCCCCCCCCCGAAAAGTGGTTGTCTAACCCAAAATGAGAAAAATCAAACCAGGGTGCACAACTACATTTGCAGGCCTATCATATCCTAGAGTTTTGTACAATTCTGTTCAGCCATCTCTGAGAAACAAGTTCAGAGCGGGAAAGAAGGAAAAGAAGACGAAGAATAAAAATACATGTATTAAGAACCGTACAAAAACAATAAGTCTCCAAATTTCATTCGGGAGACTTAATAATAAAGATTAAATAGAGATAGGATCATCAAACATCAATAATTTAAGATAATTGACAATTTCTGATTCTAAGGGGGTCAGGATGACCCCTTAAGGTCATGACTTACATGCCATAATGATCTGATGTGCCATGACCTAAGAAGGAATAATATCTTTGGATTAAGGCGGGGATCTCAATGGTTTTTATGATATTTGATAATTTCAGGAAGAGCATGTGGGATCATGACCTACATACCATCTGAAATGCCTTGAACAAAGAAACAATAATATAATATGTACATCATATATGATTCAATTTAAGAACCCAGATATAGATCAATCATCTATGTTTTGTAATACTTCCTATGTATATATACACGTATTAGTTTGTGTTTTGTTCTATACTATTCATGTTCATGACTGTAGTATGTCTTAGTCTTATTTTAAATTACATTGAAAAAATATATGACTTGGAACCCCCACCCCCAAACAAACTCAAATATAAACCACCACCCCCTCCCTTAATTGTTGAAGGATCTATTAAAATCAAAATATAATTTGGGTGTCTAAAAACTTTTATAAACTGGTAAAAAATGTTATTCTTAAAAAAACATTACATTACACCTTGCATATTTGACAAATGATCTATTGAGATATGATCAGAGGTCATATTTCTACCTTGGGATAAATATAACTAGGATTCATTGACAAGTTAAAATTAATACCAATAAATGATTCAAATTAAAAAAAATGTTTATACTCCACATTTACCCCCCCCCCCCCAATCTAACCTGGTTCTAAAGATTCAGTCTTCTTAATACATTCTTACATGTGTACAATAGCAAATTTTAAATCATTTCTTGGTTGCTTTTTCTCTCCTGATGCACATTAACATTTTGGAAATTGCTTATTTCAATTTTTGAGATTTATAAACAAAAGTTATATGCATGTGTATTCACCTATTTGGGGCAATTGTAAAGTCTCCTCAACAAAGCAGTGACATCATTAGGCTAGGAATTACCCACATGGGTCAAACACTACTGTAACATATGAATAAGATAAAATACTTTATCATTTCTAGTTCTAGAATGGCAGGGTGTCTCCAAGGGGGCATAATCTATATACAATTTTATGCGCAATGACACAAAGAGCAAGAATAAATTATATGGTTTAGGGATGAGGATCTCAGATCTCAGAAGTTAACAAAATATACAGTGTATCATCATTTCCTATTTCATAAAGGCGGGGGGGGGGGGGGTGGGGGGGGGGGGTTAAAGACAACACCTGGGGGTCATAAGTGTACTTTACACCATTTGATGCATCATAATGACATTAGAAGATATTTTGTATTTTCCTGTTTCGTGGGGTCAGAACAGTCCCATAAGGTCATGACCTACATTGTATTTGATGCATTATAATACATTAAGAAAGAAAAACTCCTTCCTTCCTATTATAACTCATATAAAAATGATAAGTGTCTACACTTACTTACATGTAATACACAAATTTAATAAAAAATTGTTTATACAGGGTCAATATGGGATCAACTCAATAGTGCAAGTCTGACAAATGAAAAAAATTACTTTTGCAACTAAAAGGACAGAAACTTTACAAATGCGATAGGATAGGTAACGATGATAAGCTTATTTAATTATTAAAAGATGATGATACAGTATGCTAGCTGTCAAAGGGAGATCACATTTAGAAAGTGAAAGTAGAACTTATGTATGCTAGCATCTCATTATATTGTGCTACTGCTACTATACATGTATTATGCTTCCCTATATTGGTCATCATCATAATGATAATCCAATTAAAACACAATAATGACTTCCTTTAGCTGATCTTAACTAATCCTTTTCTGCATATGGAAAACACAGACATGTATGTATACACGTGAACCGGGCGATCTTATCGAAGAGCTGGGTAAAACTAGTACCCGCTAATGAGACCTGCAGATCGACCTGTGTTGTGTACGTAACTTCAGACAAAGATCAGTTATTTGTAACATGCATGTATTTTTTATGACCTTTTCTTCAAATCCACTTGCACTATTTTGTTAGGTAAATAACAGCTAGCTTTAATTTAAGGTGGTGCATATTGTGATATGTATACTTCCTATTGAGATAAACAATAAGGTATATTAAATATTAATTAAATATTTACCCCCCCAAATAATGTTACCTAACATTGAAGCGCAATAGGTTAGAGCGTTTACATGTCCAAGGTGTATTTTTGGTAATTTTACAATTAATATAAATGAGTTTTCATGGGGAGGGGGGGGGGGTCTGGACCCCTCACTCCCACCCCTTCTCTAAATGTGTGCACCAGGGATGGAGTCGATTACTTTCAAAAGTAATCGATTAAATTACAATTACTTTGGGTTTGAAAAGTAATCGATTACAGGCTAATTACATCCATTTTTAAAAGTAATTGATTACATTAGATTACTTTTCCTCATTGTAATCATGATTACTTGTAATTACTTTAGATTACATTATTTGTTTTTCAGTTTTTTCATAGTTTATATGTTTCATTTAAAAAAAAAACAGTGCATTTTTTGACAGGACTCTTTATTCTGGTATCAATGTAATGTGTTGCATTATTTACTATTTGAAGTAGTTTTTGCATTCCCCGATATGTATGCAAAACAGTATCTACATTTGGCTTTCACAATACCCGATGATGGTTGATCATCAGAAAACTCAAAATGTTGTACAGCAGACATCTTTCTCTAAACAAGGTCCAACTAAAAGTGACCCTTTAAATAATTTTCCCAGTTAAATAAGCACAGTATGTGAACTGTTTTCTAATGCGCCTAAAAGCAAGGACTGTTGAATAGCAAACTCATTGTATCGTGACTGGACATGAAAGTCTTAAAGTCTTAAAGTTGGTCAGTCTTAAAGTTGGCCAGTATTCCTTTATTGCCCAAGGGCAATAAAGGAATACTGGCCAACTTTAAGACTGAACCTTATTCACTAAATATAAGATCCAATGAATAATGATTTTAACCTATTGAATTTTGCCATTGTAATCATAAAAGTAATCAAAAATTAATCATGATTACAGGACTTTTTCACAGAGTAATCGATTAAATTACGATTACTTGTAATCAGAAAAATGGATGATTACTGATTACTAATGATTACTCAGCAACCTGTAATCGATTACAGCCGATTACGATTACTGCATGTACACGATGATGTACATGCAGGCACACAGAAGCAAATTTAAAACCGGCAACCGCCACGGGGAGGGGGGCATAATTCAATTTTTAATTTTGTTTGTAATAATTATATAGACCATTATACTTTCTATGAAATGTTAAGATTATTGATTAACTAAAAATTCACTGCAAACAGTTCAACCCCAAATTGCACATAAAGTGCTGCTCGTGTGTATTATCATATGGGAAGGGATCTCATCCTTCATGCAGTTATGAAAATTATAATTTTTAAATGTATTACCAGAGCTTGCATGTGGCCTTCATTTTTAATCAAACTGGTACAAAACAGTGTTATTTAGGGGCAAACACTTGGTGCGGGTATTATTGTCTAATAACAGCATCTGGTTGATTGTTACAAACTGTCTTTTCAAGTAAAAAATACACACTCATTAGATTGATTCAATAGCCACTAATTTATAGGATATAAAAACCACCTAAATAATTAAGTTGCAGTGGAGCAGATGGGAGGAGGTGATGCTAGTAAACGAAGGGTTCAAGCTTCGTCTTGGGCGTTTTGAATTTTTTTCCATTTCATTTTCTGTTTTTAATGACCGTTTTTAATACCTTTTCTGTCATAAAGTAAATACATTTTGTTGGTAAATTAAGCACAATATTGAATTTAAATTTTTTAATGGCTTAAAGGTGGCTTTAAGAAGTTTGGACATTAAGGTCCTATAAGTTGTCCTTTAAGGTGGCTTAAAGGTGGCTACCTTTAAGCAACACATATAGATTAAAGGTGGCTTAAAGATCGTCTTTAAGCTACCTTAAAGCACCTTTAAGCTATTTTTAAGGAGAACTTAAAGATGGTCATTCACCCTGTGATCCGGTCGTCACAGTTTGTACTCAAAATTTGTGTTTTCTTTAACTAATACAAAAAATTTCTCCTGTCGTCCATTTCCTGTCTCGCGACAAAAAGCTTGTCAAATCGAGATCTTAGAAATGAATAAGACTTGAACATTCATACTTTGTGGGATGATAGACCTATAGTTGTAGATGTACAAGTGTTTAAACTATTTTGTTTTGTTCGTCGTAACTTCCGGTCGTCACCGGAAGCACTTCAAATAATATTTGATGGAATATATGATAAAACAAATAACAATGTATGAAGCTATGTTTAATTTGTTCTGTTTGAACCCCTGTTGTATAGCAGTTTTTCCCCCATAGTAGCTTTTTCCCCCGGAAAACCTACTATATAGTAGCCTCTCCCCCATAGTATGGTTTCTCCCTCACGTTTTTGGTTCAGAGTTTATAAAAAATATTTATGGTAATCCAGTAAGGATTAAAATCTATCTTTCTACACTCCCAGGCTGCATACATGTACATGTACGAGGGTTGTCCAAAAAGTTCGTGGACACATGTAATTTCATTCTAAATAACGACGCTATATTTAGGAAAGTATTAAATTATTTTTATATAGACTATATTAATGCATGTGTATAAAAATCAGAGCAATGTACATTCTTATAATGTAGTTATCACTACAAAAACATTGCCTGTACAGGCCTCACGGCCCAGTCTGACGGTTACACGACATTTTTATAACGTCGTACGTAGCGCGTTGGTTTCTGTTACTTTTCAACGTAGTCACCTTTGCACTGCAAACACTACTCACACCTTCTTAGCCATGAATCGAACGCATCCGAATACCATTTACTGTCGATTTTAGATACAATGGTTCGAGTTGCATATTTAAATTCATCAGAATCCTCAAATCTTACTCCTCTTAGCTGTGATTTGATGAAAGGAAAAATTGCAAAATCCATCGGAGCAAGATCTGGACTGTATGGCGGGTGTTCAAGAAGATCGAAACCTAGGAGTTCGATTTCCAGACACGTGGAAGCTGCCGTATGTGCAGGTGCATTATCTTGGTGTAGGATGATATTTCCAAGGTCCACAGCCATGGAAGGGCGTTTTTTCTTAATTGCCTTAACTAAGTCGCGGCGTAACACCTGTAATAAATAAAACCAATGTTTCGTTTGGTACACTGTATGTGGCTTTAGAATATGTGAATTTAATCATAGATAGTAATTAAATAAAAATTAAGATTAGAATGTCCGGGTATTAAATTTATGAATTACGATATGCTAAATGTAGCGAAATGGATGTTTTTAAATATGTAATTACAATTTAAATGTGTTGAAATGGGTAGTTCTCTACCTTGGAGTAGTATGCAGCATTCACCGTCTGACCGGAGTATACAGTGTGGACCAAAATCATTCCGTGCCGATCAGCAAAGAATATATACATTTGTTTACCCACGGATTTTCGCAACCTTTGCCTTTTTCGGTGCTGGAGAACCCCGGTGTTTCCAAATGCTGGATTCTGTTTTTGTTTCTGGATGAAAATGATGCAGCCAAGTCTCGTCCGTAGTAATGATTCTGTCAAGCCACTTCTCTCCTCCTCTCTTGAAATTCTGTATGAACGCCTTACTTGTCTGCATTCGTCTGTTTTTGTGCTCATTGGATAAAAGTCTGGGCACCCATCTTGTGCAAACAAGACTCATACAGAAGTCTTCAGTGAGGATATTAAAAACCGAAGATTTGCTTACATCACTGTTTGACGCGACTTCTCGTAACGTCAGACGTCTGCCTTTCATGACAATGTCATGAATGCGGGATTTCGTTATATCGTCACAAATCAAAGGCCTTCCACTTCTTTCAGCGTCTTTTAAATCGCAAACTCCATCCGTAAATCGTTTGTGCCACTTGTAGACTAGTGATCTTGATATGTGTCGATGCCTTTTTGTGTTCTCCATCATTTGCTTCGTTTCGATAGGTGTTTTCCCCGATTCTACACATAATTTAATGATGGCGCGCTGTTCCATGCGATCCGCCGACGTCGCTTTTTCTGGCATTTTCAAAGACATGTTCTTGCCGTAAACTCCTTGAAATATCCTCTGCTCAATTGAAAACGGCTTTAAATGACGTATGAAAATGACGTACACAATTCTGACTACGTCACTATTGAATATTTTGACGTTTTGACCTGTTTTAAAAATGTTAATATTTAATATGTTAATATTTACTGTTAATATTCATATCTTAAAACTCAATCTTGAAGTTTAGACAATTTTGACACTGGGCCGTTCGTGCTTTTAGCGACACTTTAATACAGTAAGATTTAAGTTTAATTTTAATGAAAATATTCAAAACCACTTTAATCTGATTTGGAATTTTATGACAAATATTTTGGTATACAATATGCATATATAAACCCGTTTAAAATGACAAAAAACGCGATTGTCCACGAACTTTTTGGACAGCCCTCGTATATCTGTACAGGTTAAGTTTCGTTTTGCCGATTTATTATTTTTATAGACAATGCTGAAAGTTGAACATGTGTGTTCGTGTGGGCCAATTTTCGTGGATTGCTACAATTTTACAGGTTTGTGGGACGTAATTTCGTGTATTCTCTGATACTTACAAAAGGAAATATGACTTTACAGTCCTAATTTATTTATTCGTGGAGGATGTTAATTCGTGGGTGAGGGGTAGCCACGAATTCCACGAAAATTGAGCCACCACGAAATCTAATGATTCCACAGTAGTATAATTTTTTTAAGAAATTGAATCGTATATCTTGATATATATGACATCGTTTTCACAATTGTATATTTATATATCACGCTGCAAACTTAAAAGTGGAAAAATTAGCAGATAGTGAGTGACAATATAAACATAAAGTTAGTTCAGGCTCCATTTCACATTTTCCAAAGTAACCAGCAAAGATACCCACATTGTTCTGGTTGTGAAGACATTTCAATGTTTTTTAAAATGTTTACATCATAATATCTCGCGTTTCGTAGAAATGTGCTTAAAATATGAATATGCGTAACTTTAAAACGAGGTGGTAAACACTAACTTTACACATAATACATACATAATTAATATACCCCTTACCTATGATTTAGAACCCCATCAATCAAAGTAAAACTAAGACATTTCAGTTTTTCATCATATCATTGCACCCTGTCTCCCGTTTGATATTTAGAAGAAGAAATATATAATTGTTTATAAGATCGTCAATTCTAACGGTATTAATTTAAAATTGATAGCCTTTTGGACGAAGGGAGTAATACATTTCCACTTTTTATTCCCTTCCTCTACAAAATTAAGTCAAGATTGGTCAGTTAGTTCCCTGGGAGAAGCATATACATTGATGGTAATACATTGGAAAATCAAAGTTCCAAACCGGCGTATTTTCACTCAAATGTGTTCTCGCGTGTTCATAACGTCGAAGTGAAAACTGTAGATAAGCATCGATTTGATGAAAAAAGATTCGAGGTATTCTGAAATCCGTGTAAAAGGTGTTCCAAAAAGGTGTGAGAACAGGTGAAATAAACGATGAAGACACATGAATGTTATGAAGGCGCATGCCTTAGTTCAAATTTGGGGTTGAAAAACCATATATTTTATTGTATGTATTAATAAATGCCATCATTATCCTTTTTGTGAGAAATTAATATCATATCAGTTATTGCAAATTATTGTCACGAGTGGTCCGCAATAAACATGGCCGGAAAGTAAAAATGGGGGGAAACCCACTATATAGTAGGTTTTCCGTGGGGGTAATCTGGCTTTAAAAAGGAGGAAAGCCCACTATATAGTCAGCTTTCCGTGGGGGAAAAACTGCTATATAGTCATTTTTCCGGGGGGAAGAACTGCTATATAACCATTTTTCCGGGGGGGGGGGGGGAAGGCACTATATAACACCGGTCCTCACCGATAGAGTTCAAACAAATTATGTTTTTAAAAAAGTTTAATTTTTGGACAAGTTTAGATAAATTGATAGGCAATAAATTACTGTTGTCTAATGTTTAACAAATAGTAACCTTAATTTTCATTTAGCCGTTTGTCCTTTTCCTGTCCAGAGCCAAAATACATTGACTCCTCGAGATCTCAAAAACGGTAATGACGTGAACAATCAAACTTTGTGGGATGATAGACCTGTCTGTGTAGATGTGTTTACAAGTTGTTTTGTTCGGCGTAACTTCCGGTCGTCACCAGAAGCACTTCAAAAATAATTTTTAACCTGTTTTAGTTATTTTACATTGAATGAATATATTAGTATAACTCCTTACATAAGTCATGCATGCGATATAAATAAACAAAAAAGATCTACTTCCGGTTAGTAATCTGAAGTAGCCTTTTTAAAACTAAATTTTGTACCCGGCAGATCTCAGAAACTATAAGTGATCAAAACACAAAACTTACAAAGATGATAGACATTTGACAGAAGATGTGTTTCATTTTGTCGGCAGTTACTTCTGGTTCTCACCGGAAGGGTTCAAACAAATTACAATTTTTTAAAAAGTGTTAGTGTTTTTCTTACACTGTTTTAGTGAGTATAATAAACAGTAATGTACAAAAGAGAAAATGTTTAAGATATGATAACTTTTTTTTCATAGAGTAATTCCTTTCGTCTGTTTTTCTGTTCCAAGACAATTTATCTCATCTCAACGAGGTCTCAAAACGGTAAATAGTTCAACAACCACACTTTGTTGGATGATTAATTTTTGCATATAAATATGTTAAACATGGTTTGTTTAAATTGGCGTAACTTCGTGTTCTCGCAAGAAGTAGACAAAAAATGATTTTTTATACCTTTCGTTGTTTGATAGGAAGTTATTTCTGGATTTTTTCTTCAAAGTTTATATAATATACATTATATTTTCATTTTAAAAGAAGCTTTTAATTTACAGAATGATTTATTCATATGAGAACGGAAGACCTTTTTGTAACACTATTTTCTTTTGGTCGTTACCGGAAGTACTTCAACATTTTTTCTCATTTTTTAAAATTTTTACATGTAATAAATATATCAATATAAAACCTTACATATGCATCTGTGCTATTAAATACATAAATTAAAAAAGATCTACTTCGGTGAGAAAACTTGAAAATCTCCGTAAGCTTTTTTTCTTCAAATTTTGACCCTCGACATCTCAGAAACTGTAAGAGGTCAAGACTTTTGTAGATGATAAACATTTGGTTGATGATGTGTTTTTGAAGGGTTTCATAATGTCAACCGTCACTTCCGGTTCTCACGCTAAAGGTTCATACAAATAAAGATGGTACAATATAGTTTAAACTGTTTTTCATTTGACTGTTTTACTAGGTCTGATATATAATAATGTTCATTACGCAAATGAACAAAAAAACCTAGTTATTAAAGTCTTCCGTTTTTAACGGAAGTCTTTATAGTTTTCGTACAGTTTCTTATCAATAAGATCTTCCGTTTCCAACGGAAGACCTGATTATTTTCGTTCGGTTTCTTTTCCCTATTATTATTAAGATCTTCCATTTCCAACGAAAGACCTTATTGTTTTAGTTCGGTTTCTTTTTTCCCTATTATTGGGGTCTTCCGTTTCCAAAGGAAGACCCTCTTGTTTTTCTTCGGTTTCTTTTTATTAATAATTTTATTTTTTATATCTTTCTGACTCCTTCTCGGCTTTATATCTCAAAAAGTTTTCATCCGATTTCCATGAAATTTTCAGAGTTTTCATAAAGTTTTCATGCCTCAACGATGTTCAACATTAACGTCACTTCCGTTAAAATTTGACGGATATTTTTAATTTTTGAAAAAGTGATTTTGTCTGGAGGATTTCCCGATAAACTTATAGATATCGCTTTAAAATTGTTACTGATAATAGACGTATCAGTTCTATGGTGTACCGGGGGGTTAAAAATTTTATTCATCGATTTTGCCCAAAACTGGAAGTAGTTCCAATTTTCGTAAATTTTCATTTTTTTAACAAAATAAGGCAATACTACAGTCCTATAGAACTTGTCATGTTGAATTCAAATCTGAAATCTGTTTTTAAATCAAACGATGCATTGCAAAGATATTGGGGATTAAAAATCGATTTTACCGGAAATTTTGATTCCGCGTTCTGGGTTTAAAAAAATAGCGTAAAGTTCAAAGTGAAAATAACTCGAACCAAAAATAAGTCGATTTTTGTTTAGTCTTACTTTGATATGTTCGGTTTTTTTTTGTAATGTCGTTCTTGTAATTGTGTAGGATTTTGTTAATTCGTGCTCAGAATCATTCGGATTTTGTTATTCGATTTTTTAAAAATATTTTTCTTTAAGGCACACTTGTTATTGCTTTAAGAACTCTGTGTCTTCCAGGAACATCTAGCTTTACTCTCGACATTAACGGAAGACCCACTCGTTGCTCTGCAACGAGCTCTAGTTAATATTATAATTTTTCTTTCTTTTTTCTGACTCCTTTTTTGCTTCATAACTCAAAAAGTTTTAATTTGATTTCAATGAAACTTTCGGAGATTTTACCACGTTAGCATCCCTCAAAGATATTAAAGTTTTAAAGACAACGTTACTTCCGTTTTGACGTGACGTCATTTTTAATATTTTCAAAAAGTCATTTTGTCCGGGTCTTTCTCAAAAATGCTTTAAGATACGGGCTTGAAATATTTAGTGGTTAAACATTTGTCATTTAGCCTCCGTAATAAGGCTGGAAAGAAATGAAAATCCGTCACTTCCGGTCAAAACCGGAAGCAAATCAAATTTTTCCAAAAATTGACTTTTTCGATCAAATTAAAAACATATAGCTGAACCTATTACTGAAAACCGTTTTAAAATCAGATGAGGCATTACAGAGATATTAGGATTTAAATATTGACTTTTCCGGAAATTTTGATTCTGCGTTCTTAGTTTAAAAATAGCGCAAAGTTTAAAGTGAAGTTAACTCTTACTTAAAATAATTGTTAAGTCGTACTGTAAAACATTCGGATTTTTTTTTAAAACGTAAAGGTTTTTGTTAAGTCATACATAAAACCATTAGGATTTTGTAAAGTCGTACCAAGAAATATTCGATTTTTTTTATCTTTTTGTTTCAGTTGCTCTTCTTATTATTCTAAGAACTCTGCTTCTTGCAGAACATCAAGCTTTCCTCTCGACATTAACGGAAGACCCACTCGTTGCTTTGCAACGACCTTTGCTCTAGTTATCAATATTTTTTGGGTTTTTTCTTTAAAATTTTGTGCACCCGATTTCTAGAAAATGGCTCGACTGATTTTCATGAAACGTAAAGATCTGATAGATAATGATCTAAGCCTTATAGGTTTTCAATTATATTGATGATGTCACTTGTGTTTTCGAGAAATTGACCTTTTAGCGCTTTTAGAGGGGATATTGATTTCAAAATTTCAGAGATAGTAGACAAAAATTGTAAATTTGTTATTTTATTTTCATTTTGATCAGTCTTGAAAGGCGCCGAAGCTCGCTTGGACTTGAAAATTTAGATTTAAAAAAACAGCGTAATTTTTTTGGTTTTCTCTGTTTATCTCTTTTTGGAAAATAATTTGTTACGATATGTATCTTTATCCTTTTACTAAGGAGTATTGTGTGAAATGTTATAGAAGCAAATGTTTTTTATTTTACAGTTATGTATCTAAGCAAAAACAAAACATCAGATTTAACAAGTACCAATAATTTGATCAATGGTTAACAGGAAAAGTTTGGCTAGAATAAAATGTTTTGTGTTGTGCAAAACTGTTTAATCAAGGAGAATATAGGATTCTAGCAGCACTTTTGATTAAACTGAGGTGTTTTTCCTTCACTTGATATGTTTATTGTTTTGTTAAACCGCGGGGTAGTGTTGTTCTATCTAATTTTAAGTTTAGGAATATATATATACGCTTTTTACGATTTTTTGGAGTTCGCTGTAAAAAAAAATATACCAACATAAACCACGGGCCACATCGCTCACTTGAGAAACAATAGGTATGATAAATCTGCTTAATAAAGTCATAATACAAACTATCTGGACAGTGTAGTAGAATACATGTAGATCCTGTATCCATGTTTTTTTGCTATGGATATTCTTATGTTTATGATCAAGTCCCCTTTTTAACAGGATGATTATATAATCATATAGCATGTTGAGCATTGTAGTTCTCAAAAAGATCCTAAACAATTGTTTATTTATGCTTTATCAACCTATATCAAACTCTGAACAGTTGTGAGGCTCAAAAATCGTTAAGGGGCCAAAGTCTAAACAACAATTTCAAAGGATGAGTAATATGTCAAATTGCTTGCATATAAATTAAACCTTATATTGTAACATTTTAGTTTTTTTTGTGAATAATCAAAAATGTTTTCCTTTGCAGAATTAGATCCTCAATGTGGCCCTACCTACTCCTCAAGATTTTGATTTGAAAGCATTTGAATCTACACCATCTTTGGGTGCTTTCAGTAATGTTACAGTTTTTTAGGCAAACGGTTTTTAAAAAAAAGACTTTTTGATGATTTTTTTCTTTATATCACTATGTCAATTTTCTCCCCCCCCCCCAACTCAACGTTGTGACCCAATTCTACCTCTGGGGATCATGATTTGACCAAAATCAGATCTGAGGATGTTTCCACATAAGTTTCAGCTTTTCTGGCCGATTGGTTATTACTGATAAGATTTTTAAAGATTTTTCGCTATGTATTCCTATGTAAAAAGTCTACCCCCATTGTGGTCTCACCCTACATGTACCTTAAGCTTCCAGGTATCATGATTTGAACAAACTTGAATCTACACTACCTAAGGATGCTTCCGACCAAATTGCAGCTTTCTTTGCTGAGTAGTTTTTAGAAGTTTTTAAATAATTTCTCCATATACATTCCAATGTAAAAGTTTGACCCCCATCGTGGCCCTACCCCACCCTTCCCCAGGGGGTCATGATTTTCACAGCTTTAAATCTTTGCTACCTGAGGATGCTTATACATAAGTTACAGCTTCCCTGGCTAATAAATGTCTAAGAACAAGACTTTTAAAGATTTGCTTTATATATTTCAATGTAAATTTGACCCCAATTGTGGCCCACCCTACCTGCGGTGATCATGATTTTCACAGCTTTGAATTTACTCTTCCTGAGAATGCTTCCACATAATTTCAGCTTTTCTGGTCTAATGGTTCTTTAGAAGAAGGTTTTTCAAAATTTCTCAAAAATTTTCAATAATTCCTCATTATCTCCCTTTAAAAAGGACGTTGTTCTTAATTTTTATGAATCCCCTTTGCCTACGGGTGCTTTGTGTCAAGTTTGAATGATTGAAATAGGTTATTAGTTGGTTCTGGAGTAGATGTTGAAAATGTAAAAAGTTTACGGACGGACGGACGGACAGACGGACGGACGGACAGACGGACGGACGGAAAAACAGACAAAATATGATCAGAAAAGCTCACTTGAGCTTTCAGTTTAGCTGAGCTAAAAACATAAACGTAGCTTGCTTCAGGAAGCCCATGCAATATAACAGGCAATTTGGGACCCCTTGTAAATGTAAATGGTCCTTCACATAAACGAACTTGCTATCCTTTTCGCAGGCAATGATGCTTTGCACCAAGTTTGGTTTGATATAACCCAGTGGTTCTGGAAATTATGAATTTAACGACAAAGACTTGACGACAACACCAATATCAGACAATGAATAGAATATGTTCAGACAAAATTGATTTGAGTTTTAAACTTAATACTAGTAAGTTAATAATGCATGAGTGAGAATACATACGTCATTTGTTGCAACTTCTCTCTCCACAGCACTGCAAAAAAAAAAATGTTTACATGTATAAACTGAAATCACTTAAGAGCCGTTCACTAATTACGCGGATACGGCTACTATCTAATCTTACGGACGTCAAAAGCAATAAAATTTTACAGCAACAAATATGTTTATGACTGCAGTAGATTTTATATATAGTTTGGAATCTAACTTCATTTTTATGACAAATACATGTATTGTTGTAATAATATCGCAGATGTAGATATCCAGGGCACGCTAAATATATAAATTTGCAAAATCATGAACTCCAACATGAATCTTTCGTATTAATTCTCATCTTTTTTCAATTTCAGTATATTTTCTCAGATTTCTTTACAGTTTACAGTTCTGATTTAATATCTTTGGTTGAAACAAAAATATGTTTGATATTATCCGATGTATTCCTTTCAAAAATGTCTGCAAAAAAGGACGTTGAAGGACTGTACGGGGCAATGCAACATGATCAAATTCGGTATTTCGTTTGAAAAAAGAATGCAATTAAAAGCTCGACAAGGATTTCACTAAACGGGTATAAACTTTGGTACGAATCGGACACTTTCTCAAATCGGCACAATCAATTTTGAAATGATGTGCATATATGGAAGTTGATACGGGTAGGGTTGGGGTAAATGAAAACAAAATCAACCAAAACTTTATCCTAAACGTGAAGTGTAAATGCCAAACACTATAAAAAAAATACCTACAATTGTCAGATTAAATGCAAGCAATTTTCATTTTTACATTTGAAAATATTTATATTTCAGAAAAAAAATATTTCAACAAAATATTATCTAAAGGTTCCCCGATCCTCAGCCTCAAAGTATTGTTTTCATCATAAAAATGTTATGTTTCTTTAAAATTTATAAGTGAAATTAAAAGAAAATGAAATGTTTATCCATGTTTATCCATGCATTTTACAAAGATTTTGCAAATTTACCTACGATGGATATAATGGAATAAACGAGTTGGGAAAGAAAATGCTGGAGCACCGGTGGCTCGAATTCTTTATCATCATGTAATTGATATGTAGTTCTCCGTAAATCCACCACGTCAATCATGTAGTAGTGTGAATGATGGCAATACTCACACTATTATGTAAATCAACGGCCCGCTTTTTACTTTAAACTTCATTTAAACTCCCTATCAACATAAATTGTAAGTTTCCTACCGATAAAAGGTTTAAATTCCACAAAATATGAACTTATTTATTTTTTAATTCATTTCCACATTCATTCAAAATTCCAATGTTGAAGAGTTCCAGTCAAAGTTATTAATAGTCAAAATATGTATAATATCCATACAGGTATATGTGCATAAGTGACACTTGACTTTTATCATTATAATTGTGTTTACTTTTATTATACACTGTATAATGTTTTGAGTTTACTATGATTTGGCGTCATAATTACGCCTTCAACACTATGATTGTATTTAATAAATGAAAATAATAATGTTCTATTGATTGACCTATCAAAGAAAAAAATGACCGGAAAACTTCATCAATGCGCTACGATCAATAGAAAAATTATTATCTTCATTTCTTATCATTTAATAGAACAATTTAAAATCAAAAAATGTGAAGTGTCATTGATAAAAATGTAAATAACGTAAATGAAGCGGCGCGTATGAATACAAAACAACAACAGCAACAATATTCAAAATTGAATAGCCTTCAGCTAATGCCGAGCTACTGAGCTGAATTTAATGGATTAACGAGCCCGAGTACAATTCAAGTACGCACGCTTTCGCACATCGTTTTGCATGCATTGTAACGTCATCTTTTTGCTTGGTTGACACCATGGTGTTATGGTTTCAACTGCAGATATTCAGCGAGATTTGTCGAAAATAGCTCGTTTGAGGCGTAAAATTGATATTATATTGTAGAATTAAAATAATTGTCTTGAAGTATAAGCTATATTTGGACTCGGGTCGAAATCGTGAGGAAGGTTCAGCAAGTCTATCCCTCTGTCACGTTTTCTTACCCCACCTAAATTTAGCTTAATACATGTATTTTAAGACAGTAACCATGTATTTTATATCAATGACCCTCAACATGTGATGTTATCCATTTATATATTACTTAAATAAGTTCGAATGTTGTAAAAATACTACATTGTATAAAGTTCACCATTTCCACCTTTGTCAAATAAAAAATAGCCATTATATGTCAAATCTTGGAAATTGGGCATACAAAAAATAACGTTGATAAGACCACAGGAACAAACCAGGAGGTGAAAGGTTTTTTTTATTTGACCATGATGCTTTTAGCAATAACTTTCATATGTAGAACAGAAAAAAGAAATTCCTAGGGCAGAAGTTTAAAAAAAAGTATAAATGTGCAAAATTGATACATTTCAAGCAAAATCCCATAGGGTTCTATGTTAAAAATTAATCAACTTTGAGACGCCCCCCTAAACAAACGATGTAGTTAATGTCTGATTTTTTCATCTTAAGATAATAATTTTTTCAGCAGAAATCAATGTAAACAAATTTCATTAAAAATCTGGGAGAGAACAAATTAGACCCGGCCTCGTTTAATACCAATTGATCGTTTTTAAGGTATGTGTTAGAGACTTTACGAGTCTCTTGGCCCCTAATTTTAGGGACCAGCCCCTTTTTCTTGAGTTCATTCAAAAGGTCCTACGAATACTAACATTTTTGTTCTTACAACCACCTAAAATTGTTGTTCATTTTTTTGGATACAAATGATTGAATATTTTAGGGGCCAGCCCTCTAGATCCTTAATGGACACCGACCAATAATAACTAGATACAATCTCGTTACGAGTAACGAGTAGGTCTTCCGTTTAATTTTTAAATGATACGATTTAAATATTAAATGAAATTTCAGAATTACCCCCTCCACCAATCCCTTTCAGATAAAGTATATGATTGCCAATATCCTGTAAAATGCTTAAAAACATACACATACAGCAGATTAAAGATGAAGATTTTAGTCCTCTAAATTCCCCAATTACGTCATCAATGGGTGTGGCAATGAGTTTTACAAACTGATATTGTTACGATCAAAAACTTTGTTTCTATAAAGCATTACAAAATCTTGATCGTTTTTAAGGTAAGTGTAAAAGACTTTACGAGTGTCTTGGTCCCTAATTTAAGGGGCCAGTCCCTTTTTGTTCAGTTCATTCGAAAGGTCTCACAAATACTAACATTTTTTGTTCTTACACGTATCTACAATTGTTGTTCATTTTTTAGATACAAATGATTAAATAGTTTAGGGGCCAGCCCTCTAGATCCTTAGTAGGGACAGATTTTGGTGTTTTGATTAGTGGAATTGATTTGAATAATCAATACAGACATTTTCTCTTCTACAATGCTTAACAAAATATGTCTCCTTCTCTAGATATATTGCGCCAAATTTTAAGTACATTGTCCCCTAAAGATCCCTAATTACGTAATAAATGGGCATGGCAATTATTTTACCTGATAGATATTGTTACGATCAACAACTTTACTTCTATAATGCATAACAAAATCTTTATCGTTTTTGTTATTTGTAATATAGTTTACAAGCGTCTTGGCCCCTAAATAAAGGAGCCAGTCCCTTTTTCCTGAATTTGTTGGAAAGAACTTTTGATTATCTACCACTTTTCTCATATATGTTTTAACATAACATTAACTGATAAAAAGATACAGATCAAAATGTGTGAAAATTTGATGCAAAATTCGTATCCAATTTTCGAGCCAAGGCGAGCTCAAAGAAATGGCGCCACATTCTGCATAACTTCAAACTGTGGTCTACCTATCCTGATAATTTCATATTTACATCTCTGATTGTCTCTGAGTTGATGTCTGCACAACATTTGTCGTAAAAACTTACAAAATCGATCGTAAATCGGAAACGGAAGTGACAATTTCATAATATCAAAAAACTCCTAGAATTATGACCACTGGCAATCATCTGTTAAAAAATCGGTCGAAAAGTTTTTGAGATATCACGTGCACAAAATTTTTGGAAAAATAATAAGAAGAAACAGTACGAAAGCAATAAGGTCTTTCGTTGTAAACTGAAGACCTTAACTAGAGCAACGAGTGGGTCTTCCGTTTATTTGGTATATAATTTCGAAGTCAGATGATGGTTACTTTTGTAAATCTTTTTTTTTGTTTAATGATCAAATTACTAATCTTAAGTACTGGGCCACGCCTGTATACATGTGTATACATTCTTTGTTTATGTTACTTCCTCTTTGTGATTCACCTGTATATCATGTGTGGATTGTAGGGTATTCCTGTTAGGAGTGAACAAAAGGCAATCACATAACATACAACGTCCTTAGCAAGCGTGTATACCATTGTCTAATTTAAATCTGTAGCCGAGCATTTATTTATTTTTAAAATTGAGTTTATCTCAATTAGTAAAATCATCACTTTAATTAATAAAACTTAATATAATTATTTTCAAACAAATTAAGGTAAAGTCGTTGTAAATACATCATTTTTACAAACCATAACAAAACAGTGAAATTCAAGAAAAAAAAACTTTTTAAAGAAGACAAGGGATAACATAGCACAAACGCTCATTCAGTTAGTTGTGAAATACAATTTTAAATTTATTTTTTTCCAATTTAATATATTCAAATATATTTTAATTCAAGTTTGCAAAAGCACAATTTCTAACTATATTCAGTTTTGATATATTTAATAAAAGATAAGAACAAATATTGGGTTCAACTTCTGTGGTATCGAACCCATAACATGAAAAACCCTAGATATATAAGGTTAGCTTATGTCGGGGGTTCTAACCACTGAGCCATTTCAGACACAACAAAGTAGGCAGTTTAAATACTGTGTGTCATTTGGCCTCGAATTTACAGACTTGTTTTATTTTTTAAAAACGTTTGATTATTGGGATACATAGAGAATAATACATACCCTTTTCCATATCACAGCTTGTATCAGCCCGAGTCTCCAATATCAGCCCAAGGGACGAAGGCCCGAGGGATGATATTGGTCGAGGGCTGATACAAGCTGTGATATGGAAAAGGGTATCTATTATCATATTTATTACATACTTAGTAATAAATTAAAAAAAAAACCATCATATTTTTTTTGAATTGATTATTCATATTATTTGAAAAAAGTCTGCACGTGTACATGTATTTAATAAAAATATGAGTTCTTGTTTTAACATGAAGCTACAGAACGGAATTTCATCAGATTTTAAAAGTTGACTGCTTTAAAACATTTGCTAGCATTTGAAGTTTTCAACTGCACTTAAAAATGTCGACTGTAACTGAAAATATTTTATTTATCGTCTGTAAACATGCAAAAATGCCGAAGCGAAAAAAGGCAGAGGAGTTCCGAAAGGGGTGTGATACGGATCTGTATCAGCCCTGGAGGCCGATATGGATTTTGTGATGTCATCTGTATCACATGTGCAAAAAACCTGTATTTATTACTAAGTATGTAATAAAAAATCATATTTTAATGTATATTGGGTCACCTCTCCACGTTTTGTTGATTAAAATCGGTTTGTTTTCCATTTGACGTTATTATGAGAAAAATATGGAGCACAGACCCGCTCTATATAAGGAAATGCCTTGAAGTTCTATCAAATGACAGTATTTGCAGGTATTGATACTTAGACGCCTGTTTTAGTCAAAATATTGCTGGTATTGAACATATATTAATAGGCTAAAAATCAATGATATATCAAATATATATTGTTTTAAATAATATTTTAAGAAATATCCGATTGATTTGATATTTAATTTTTTAAGTATCTTGTTCGACCGTGCAGAGGTATTTTACACCTTTTATCAACAAATCATCTTCAAACCGATCCTAATTGTAATTAAACTGTTCTTAAACAAAATAATATATAATTGGACCATATGACAATTTTGCACAAAGCCCAGGTTATTTAGCTTAAAATGATTATTTTATTGATCAAGTATATAGAGGATATCTATATCGTGTGATTTTATATTTGCTTTATATGACCCCGAATTGATTTTTTTCAAATGTTAAAAACGATGATGCAACGTTGTGTTTTGCGGTTATTGTAACCTTGCGCAATACAATTTAGTACGTCATTTCGGAGATAAATCTAACTGTTTTAATGTAAAGTTTCACTGAGATGGACCTTGAAGTAACTTTTTAGCACTAATTATTTCTTCTTAGAGCTTAATTACATGATTAAATGGAAATACATATCAGAAGACTTGAATAATTAAGTTTGTTGACTTACACAAAACTGCGAACGCTCGTAAGTTTGAATTGACTCGAAGGAAGAACAGTTGTTGATATTATAAAACAAACACCAGCCTAGCTAGCAATACTGAATAACGATGCTTACTGGTGATGAAATAAAAGTCTTAGGAAACATTTTTTCGGTAAGTTCTTGTAAAGAGATCTATAAACACAATCAAAACGTTCCATTTTCATCGAATCGTCAGAATTAACTCACATTGATAGCTAACGTGATTTGCAGTTTTATGAACTAGGCACACACAGTGGCGTCTGAAGCAAACTGAAAGTTGGGGAGGCTATACTTATAAAAAATTATTTTTTAATTTAAATCTTTGAAAAAATCCATTTTATTTCAATTTTTGGTAATAAATATAGTTATGTTAAAAGAACTAGGAATCCTTCGAAAAAGGTCACTGAAGCGAATTGAAAATTTGACAATTCAAAGCCAGTGATTGTATTTCAATTATAATTTATCTTATTACACATTAATATCAACATATGTCAGATACATGTACCACTCTAAATTTTATAAACTATAATTGTTTTAAAATTTTGAATTTTCTGTTTAATTTCTTTTTAAACTATCACTAAGTAGTGCTTCATATTATTAGTCCCCTACCGGTTTCAAAATGTCAAACTACAGATCAAGTTTATACTTTTGTAGCGTCTGGTTGACATATTTTCGAGAAAATTAATTTTTTATATTCCAATTTTTTAATGTTCGGTTTCGTTATCGGGTTCGGTGTGTAATGCATAAGCGAGGAAAGTATGTAGTCAGTAATTATATTATGCATTACTTGTACCATTCCTTTTATTGTTTCTAACCAGCAAATAAGTTCTGTAAAATAGTGTCAAGCATTGTGTTCTAAATTTAATCGACACGGTTTTTTGTATTATCATTAAAATCGGGTTCGTTATCGGGTTGGTCTGTTGATTCTGGGTACCAAAAACGGTAAGAAGTGATAATCTGAACAGTGCATTGTTTTTACAAATTTCAACGAGCAAATACTTAATAGACTTGGCGAAATTACAGGATATAAAATAAAGAGCATTATTTTACCCATGTTAATTTAATTTCTATATCAACTATGTAGTTTGAATTTCCTCTGTTCGTTTATCTCTGATTAAAGCATAACATCTCGTTTATAATAGTTTTGAAATAGATGTATGCTTCGAAGCTTTCATGGGATAATACAAACCGGTAGGGGGCGTGTATTGCTTATGTAATACTCTCAGAATGCTTGTTTTTTTTAGGTTTTATCTATAGATTTAAAAGAGTAAGGAATAACAATGTAATTTTTAAAAACATTATATCAGTGTAAAAACACAAACTAAAGGCTTCTCCAGACCATCTTTGGCATGTAGGTATTTATAATTTTATTACAATTCATATGAGACAAAGTTTTAAGCTTTAAAATACCCTATTTGCAGTGAAAACAACTTTTCCAATTTCACTGGAAATATACAAAAACAAAATCATAATAAATAAATAAAATCCGATAATGATCTTTTGTGAGATCGTATTTCAAAAACGATTCTTTATCAATCCATCAAATGAAATATTGGTGTGTCGAGGAACTTAAACTGTTTGCCGTTAGATGTTGCACTTGCAGCTGTTGTATAGACTGAACTAAATTTTAATTTTTTCTATATCATTTACCATCTTTTATTCCTTTGTTTTTCTTAACATGTGTGTTCGTGATTCAAAACTTCGCGAGAGCTAAGACACACACCTCTTAAGTTATTTGAAATGAGTGAACATCGATCCAAATTTTGTTTATATTATTATCACTTAGCTTTTTAACAATTTAGAGTCTATACTGTCTTAGGATGTTTGCATAGTATATCACAAATTGAAGCATTGTTGTTCTTAAAAAAAGTCTTTAGAAAAGCTTTTCCTATATATTTCTATGTTTAACTTTGAACCCTTCTTGAGTCACAGTATTGGTCCGTGGTTCATGGTTTTAACCATTCAGATTCTACACTATTAGAGGAAGCTTGCATAGAAATATTACAAATTATAGCATTGTAGTTATTGAGAAGAATAATTTATAAACATTTTCACTCTATATTTATATGTTAAACTGTGATCATGAGCCCTTCTTGGTACCCGAGTATTTGTTCGGGGGTCAAACGTTTCACAATTTAAAATTTACATCATTTGATGATGCTTGAACAGTAATATCTCAAATTGTAGCATTGTAGTTCTTGAAAAGAAGACTTTTAAAAGTGAAGAAATTGTAACATTGTTCTTGATGATAATTTTAATTTTATTTATTATAAATAGTATGAATTTGTATTTGATGCCATTGTTCATTCCGATAATAAAATATAGAGGGAAAAGCAATTGATGTGCAACCTATACTTTCAGTGCAGAAAGATCATTTTAAATATACCGTAGCGCCAAATGAAGCATATAGACCCCAACATTTTGTTTTGAACTTTGATTAAGCTATGTTTGTAGATTTAAAAAAAATACTTTAGAAAAAAACTTTAAGACTTGATTGCAGGATCCAACATCCTTAATAACAACGATATGGATTAGAAAATTGTTCACAATCAGTCGGTCACTTTTTTATTTGTCACGTGTAAAATTGTAACAAAAAACCAATAAATCGTCGTATTAAACCAGGAAATTCTAACTCCAATAGTTCATATTTATAATAAATGTGTAAATATATTATACACAGTAAAATGTTATATTATGATTGATATTATTTATTTTAAACAATCCCATGATGCACTTCTCCAAACTTTTGCGCATTCTGAATGGTCTATTTGTTTACAGAAAGCTAAAATGGACATAACGTTGCTGTATAACAGAGAATTGAGAGTGATGTATCGCCTGTATAAATTGGGATTAAAAAAATGAAAATAACAAACTACCAACCATCTCAAAATTCCATAAAACGAAATACAAATGGAAAATGTAAATATTTCCGCCATACATGTAATTAACGAAATAAATTCGATGCTGTCATCAAGAGTTGAAAATTTAGTCTTACCTTTCTTCATCATAGAACAAAATAACATTTTCATGGCCTTTCTGCTTAAAGGAAGAGCTGACCCACTTTTCAATTGTGTCTTTTGTTGTTTGCAAAATGTTTTTTTCATCAGTCAGTAAATAAAGGGTCACAATTAATTTGGCACTGTGTTCAAATTCCTCAAAACTTATTTCATACAGTTCAAATGATTTATTTTTGGACTGATTCGCATGCTGTTTTAATCCTTCCTTTAAAACGTCTCTAAGGATTGGAATCTCGGTCGTTTTAATAAACATTAACGCTCCATTTTCTTTCTTTAGATTAACATCCCAGACAAAATCTGAAATTCACATTATAATTCAATTAGATGTATAAATGTATCATGCATTCATTTAAAATTGCTAAAAGGCATAAAGTATGAACGGCAAATTAGAAGCTAAACAAAAAATCGCCAGAATATCATACACTTTCAAAACCAAGTTAATGTGCCTTATGATTAAGCAACAGGAGATTAATTCTAAGTTTAATATTCAATTGAGTAACATGTACAAAACACAGTATCTGTAACATTGTAGAATAAACTGAAACCATCAAGTATTATTATATATAGCCATTTTTCTCGACACACAAAAATTTTATTTCATGTGTCGGAAAAAATCTTTATTAAAATATGATTTCACAAAACAATAAAGATATCGGCTTTCAATTATTTTATATGAATATTATGTATTTTTGTTATGACAACAAACAGGGTTTTTAGAGCTTAAAACTTGTTCTCAATTGATGTATTACATAATTAGGAATAAATACATGCAAAAATTGGTCCGGTCAAGTTTTTAGTTTAATATTTCTGAAAATCAAAAGTGTTAAACAAGGATATTTTACAAAGAAATTGAAATAGATATACATTTAGAAAAAAATTCAATTTATTAAATACGAACTGCTCCATATTGAAAAAAAAACTGAATCTGATCAGAATTATTATAAGTTCAAAATTTAACAAAAAAAACTACTGTTGATTCGGATTGTTTCGAATTTAAGATTTTCAATTTTTTCTTGTAGTTGTAGTTGTATAGCAATTTTTTAATATGCGTGACAATTGATTAGTTAATTTTTTATCCATAGGTTTAAAAATTTCTTGATTTCCATTTTCATAATTTTTTTCCCTCAAAAATATAACAAAGTTTATTTGGCCGTCTTTGACGTGTATTTCTGATTGTATTGTGAAAAGTAATCTAATATATACTTTGTCTCAAGATATCCTGGATTTACATTTTGCTTATTTGCATTATATTTTTAAATACCTCAGGGTTCAAAAGATATTCATTCAAAAGTATGAAAAATATTCAAGAGTTCTCAATCGAAACGCTCCTATAAGCTTATCAAGTTTCAATACAATGCTAAAAAATGTGATGTTTACGGGGATTTTGTATTGCAGCAAGCACAGAGAATAACGTTGTAAAATTGCGTGATGTATTCTGAGTGTATTCCGAATGGAGAAAAGATGTAAACATTCCTCATTATAAATCTCCGTAAGGAATTTGTTTTCACTCCTGTGAATTTTTCCGAGTGAAAGATGATAATTTGTCAATGAAATTATCTTGGAAATTATCCCTTTCAACTTTTTCAATTGCACTTCTTTCACAGGTATGTGCATTTTTATTAAAAATCGTCCAAATGTGCTGCGTAAATATCTTGGGACAGATGGTTCCAATATAGCAACAATCCAAAATAACATGTCATACTTTATTCACGTACTTAAAAAAAATAATGATTACATATTTACATTTGCATATACATTTACTCACATAAACTACAAAAGAGCTAAAACGTTTATTACCGTGTGAACTTTTTACCAGGTCAAAGGGTACATGTATGCATTGACGAAACAATTATCATCGTGCACGCTAATGGTTTGACGGTGCATTATCATAAACATAAAAAAATCTCTGTTATTCTGAATTATTCAATTTTCTGAAACGTAAATACAAGAAATAATTAATCATCAACTTTAAAAAGTTCATCGGGATACGAATTTGGTTTGACTCTTCTGAGAAGCTCTTACATGTATGACATTGAAGATTTACCTAGACTAGACTTATTACTTTAGAATGATCGAACGACCAACACAGTACAAAGTATGGTTAAACTAATTCGAGTGATGTGACAATTACTAATTAAAAAGTAATTTTACTTACCTCTAACCTTAATCTTTTCAGATTGACAATATTGGCTCGTGTCATCCTGAAAAAATTGAAATGTAGAGCTAATATCCGCTTGTTAAAAACAAAAGGTTGCATCCTTTGAGTATTCATAAGTAATCACGTACATCTTACTAATAACCAATAATTCAACTTTTAACTTTTCTAACTATTGCCTTGTTCATTGTTATTGTTTGTTTGTTTTTTTAATTGTTTATATAAGCAATGATGTAAATTTATATGAAAGCGAAATAAAAACCTTTTACCAACATTTTGTTAACTAGTCTATGGAAAAACTTTATAATATCCCGACAACATAATATGTTGGTAATAATTTGTGGGTCATGCAGGCATATTTATAGATCTCGGATTTAATTGACGTAATTACAAAAACATAATACTGCATGCTACTGCATACTACACCTTCTGTTCTTTGTAATCTTTCAGCAATTCCTCTGGAAATAATATTCCACTGCAAATAAACCAAAAACCATATAATAAAAGCAGTTCAAAATAAATACTTTAGTTAATTTTCAAAACAATAATTTAACATAGTTTAAAGCAATACGATTTTAAGAAATGCCATGTACAATCAAATGTTATTATAGTTTTTTTTTTAACTTTGAAAAAATAGCCATTATTATAGCCATAACGTTTTCAATAGCAGTAAACATCTATTGAATCCAACTTCCAACAGATTTAATCTAAATAAAATGACATTCACAATGCAACCCAAATTTGAACCTATATTTTCTAGATAAAAAAGACCTTCTGTAAATTTTCTATCACCACGTTAATTTTAGTCTTCTTTATTGAGATTTACCCTTGTATTATGACTTCATAAACTCATATCACATTAATTATATATCTACTAATGCAGATATTTCTAAAACTGAAGTTAAATGATATAACAATATTACCCAGAACCATAGTTACATCAAAGTACTGAAGTACTGACGGGAGTTGATTATATCGATTATTATTCAATTTAAAATCAACGATATGTTACTTTGCTTGGCAAGTAGTTTATAACCTGTGTTCGAGTTATGCATATTTTTATAATATGAATTCTTGAACTTTTTCGACAAGAATTTTGAGAAAACCTGTATGAATTGTGTTGTTTAATAATTAAAGATAGAGTTGATTCCATCAAACTATGCAGAAGTAATCGAAATATTCCAAAAATTGTATGGATTCAAGCAATAATGAACTCTAGTCTCATTCAACCAAATGCTCGGGTCTCCCACAAGCAAGAGAATGTGTACACCAGGTCACATGATAGCCTGATGACGCGACCTCTAAATATAGAATGACTCTCTGCTTGTCGGAGATAAACGGAGACAGCCGATGGTTGAACGATACTATATTGAACTCTGGCGTGTGAATACATACGACTGCAAAAAATACCTAAATTGTTCGTACTATTTTACATCTATTTTCAAGGTGTTCATAAATAAATTTCTTAAAACATAATGCTTCAAGTTACATTACATCGAATTTATCGATTATTTTCAAGAACTAAATCTTGTCAGTGGTGATGATTTGTGCTGAGGTCAAAACACTGTTTCAGTTTCGATTTGCCAAAGTGACTGCATCGGAGAGTTGATTTAAAATCAAGTCCCAAAAAGTGAAAGGTGCTAGTTATATACACTAAGGAGTCTAAAAACATGGCATTATTGTTTGCATTTTTAATTGCATGTGGTATTTTTGATTATTATAAATTTGTTCCTTAACTTCTTGTATTGTTTTAAAAGGGCGGGCGATCAAGTTTTAGAAGACTTTAATTAGTACATGAAAGCATGGTTTAGTTGGGAAGAGGAATTCATTATCTTTTTTTTTCAAATGTTTTAGTCTTAAACTTCATTCAACAAAATGAATGCTTTTACGATATGTAGCTTTAGATATCTGGTAGCAATAAAATTTGCTGTAAATATTATGCTTACCAAATAATTAAAACACAATGAGTGTAGTATTATAACATATTGTTCATATGAGCAAAATAGAGACTATCATTTCTATTGCATCTAGAAGATTTGCAAATGAATAATACCTTAATCTCACAACAATTTTATCATGTGGTTTATTGTGCAATGAAATGTTATGCGCCTGTTTTATTTTTAATGTAGTACTTAAAATTTGAATAAACTTACAATAAGTCTAATCTTAATGGCAAAATTCTGCCCCTTAATAACATTTCCAGGCCTTTTAGTTACCATCAAGTTCACCGACTGGCACATTTATATTCTTTGTGTTATAATATCTTTTACTATATTAGATATTTTTGCAATAAAAATATTTCACGGTTTGTCATTGTCATTTTTAATTGTACAGATAACATCTTGCAATAATGATTGCAATTGATTTCTTTTAAAGAAAAAAAAAACAAGAGACCCTAGGGCCATATCGCTGAACTGAGCAACTATAGCCATAACTCTGATCTAATCAGTATTACAGAATCAAAATCGAATTATTTTTACATTAAGTACAGTAGATAGTGTACAAAAAGTAAAAACAAATCTGCGAATTATGTACATATTTTTATGGTCAATACCAAGCCCCCTTTTTGTTTTAGTATTTGTGAGAAGATTTTTCTTCAGGGAATTGTGGTTTGATCAAGCTTTAATCTGCACAATTACCACCTGTGCTTAAACATAAGTTTCAGATATTTCAGCTAAATGCTTTTCCAAAAGAATGTAATAAAGATTTTTCTTTATCCCATAGGGTGTTATGTGAAAAATTAACAAACTTTCAGACGATCCCTTAAATAAACGGTGAGATGAATATAATATTTTTTTATCTTAAAAATAATAATTATATCAGTAGAAATTCATTTAAAAATTTCATTCATTTTTCGGACGACCTAATACTACAATTATTGATTATTCGTCTATAGAGAGTTATATAGTGAGAATATTCTACTGAATATAATAATTAGCAATAGTCCGCCTTACCCTTTTTCTATGCACAACAAAAGATCCCAACAATTGTTCTCTTTAAGACATTGGTTAACACATATCTCAATACAATGTTGCTGTATCAATTCAGAATTTTTCCTTTCTCCCTCTAAGGTTAGTCTTAAAAATCCATCTGGCTTGAACTCTGCTTTATATGGCTTAAGGTTGGCAACTGCTGTGTTGTTTGAATTTAGCAGAAAATGCTTGAGGCATTTCGGATTACCCTCGCCCACTAATGCCGTAAGGATACGCTTTTTGTCGTTCTCTGTCGGTGTGTTTTGATAATTATGATGTGTTTTTTGGTCCTCACTTTCAATTTTCAATACAACTTTCCAGCAATAATCTACAAAAAGAAAACATGTTTGTCTCTTTTATATGTGTTTGTATGTATTTACGTGTAATCTACATAAGTAGTATAAGCATTGAATGATTTATTTATGACGTCATCGTGTCAATAGCTGCCATCAGTTGAGTAGACAAATTATCAAAATGCGCCAATATCAAATATCAAATATTTAATTGCTCACCCGACGGCAGTTATTGACACGATGATGTTTTTTTTAACGTTCATTAATACCATTCCTGATAGTGTCACGTTCAAGTCTGTCAGCTACGTCATGCATATACAATACCTACTCCTTAGCCACAATTTTTTTTGGTGGATTCAGCTTATCGCTGATTGGATGCTGGTGCAGAATAATTATATATGCACGGACAAAACAACACTGAAATTATCAGAGAATAAAAAAATCATCGGGATAATTTTGATTGTCGGAATTATATTTTTTTGAAAGTATATACTTGTGACAAAACATACATATATCCGGTACATATAGCTGAAACTTTGCGAAGAAAATTTGGGTTAGACTTATTGCTACAGTGTGTGTATACGATACTTACGAAAACATTGAAAGTTACGGCGCATGAAATATACGCTAGTTTTGAACAGATTAATATATCAAAACACATTCTGAGAAAATAATCATTTAAAAAATTCTAAATCAATTCACTACTGTTCATACATGTAAATATCACTTTACTTCCAACACACATTCTCCTAATAAACAATCTTTATAGGCTAACCGACCTCGGAAAGCTGATTATATTGTCGTAATGGGCGATTAAGTTACCTGACATATATCTCCATATATTGGCTAAATGACAGGATATATCGCAGCACACGTCTGACAAGATGGGGGTCAGGGGAGAGAATTATATTAAAAAGGTCGTCCACGAAAGAGTCGGGATGTGGGACTATACTCCTTCCCTTCTTGTAGAGCCGATAATATCCATTTGCAAATCAAAAAGTAATATTTTTTTAAAAAGTCCACCCTCCTAAAATTGTGTTCAGAAATGATTTAAGGTAAGGTTTGCGGTTACAGGGAGATAACTCACACATTTTCATTGTGACGTAACACCAACTACCCTTTATTTCAGTTATGACGTCAAAATTTATATGACGTCATAATTGATTTCATTTTTTTTTTATTTCGCGGTTTTTTTTAGTTTCAATGAAAAAATAAGAAGACACAAGCATTTTATCAATTTTCACGAAAACGAAATCCGCATCATATGGTTTTGAATAGTGTTTTAGAAACATCAGATTACACATATTCTATGATACGTTTTTCCTGAAATCAGAAGGTTTCAAAGAAGATGTTTTCGTTTACATAATTATTTTATAGTAGTCCAATTGCAAAATTAAGACTTTTGTTGCAATTTTATTTTATTTTTAGATAGTTCATCAGAAATTAATAAAAGTGAATCATGATATTAATAGTGATATCATTTTCGAACATTTTAAGCATAAATAACCCCCATAATAGTCACATATAAAATGTACATATTTTCACGAAATTGTTTACATTTCATCAAAATGAAAATTGGAAATCATGAACTTTGACCTTTTGTAGTTATAAAACGGGACGGGCAAAATTCATTTGAATTTCATGAGAAAAAAGACTTTAGTATAGTGAACAAAATGGTATGTAACTTTGGTACAACCTCTCAAAAAATGCAAGCCGCAAACCTTACCTTAAATAATTGATATACAAATGTTTAAACTTCTGCAGTAGTCGCTGTGATATGAAGTTTTTTGAGACTCTGTCTATGTGGAGGTCCGTGTTGCTCTGTTTTGGGTTTTTGTTTCATTTTATGGATTTTTGAGATAGTTCACGGTTTGTTAAGGTCACTTTTTCATAGAGTCACTACGTAGTAAAATAGGTTCAACCTCAATGGTACTGAAACAGTATTGGGTGGAATGAATGAAGAGGAAAAAACAACAAAAATTAGCAACGTCTTTATAACTGGATGCTCCAGTTCACAATATCAAAAATATTACTATCGTGCACTTTCCTTAAACCCATATTAAACACAAATAAAAATATAGATACAGAGTACATCCATTGTGGACGATGCTATATTTTTATTTAGTCGTGTCTGAAAAACTATCAAAATTGATGTAGATTTCATATTATTCATTGTAAAAAGAGGGGGCCCCAGAGAGTAGTTATATTTAGCATATCATCCTTTAATTTTTTGTTCAAGTATTTAACATTTAGCGAGATCATTTCCAATGATCAACCAAAATGTTAGCATCAATCGTAGAATTATAAGCAAGATACAGAGCTCACAATGCTGCTAGGTTTGAGTCATATTTTGTTCACATGAGTTTATTACATTCAGCTTAAGATTTTTAACTTGGTATTTCCTATTCAGCATTTAAAATGGAAAACATGGACTCAGATCTGTGTACAAACATAGAATTGTGAGCAAATCTCTGTATCTTGCTTATAATGCGAAGCTTAACACTCAAATATGGTTAGAAAATATAAATTGTAAACAATTAAAGATAAGAAACATGCACTATAACAAATCAAGAGCACAATTTATTTTTCAAAATGAATCATAAACATGTATATACCTACATATTTTCGTCAGCGATATTAAACTGAATAAACTCGAAAAAATTCTGAGCATCTCAACAGAACACATTGCATTAATCTACCATTACGCAAAAGATCATACCGAATTACCGATAGAATGAATTGTTTTTTAGTACATCAGAGTTTGCTTAATTTGAGCAGATAAACAGTTAACTGCCAGATTTACCGAAGTCTCTGTTTGATTTGATACGTAAAAATTACAAAATGCAGGCGATAGTTCCCAGGTTACACAGCATAAATAATGAAAACGAAACAAAAATCAAAACAAGCTAACTTCACCGTCATTTGTGAAAACTGTCAACGCATTGAAATAGTTAATCTCAATTTACTTAACAAAATCGGCACCAATGTATTTTGCACGTTTCAAAGATTCCCTTCCTACGCGAACTGTTGCACAACAAACAAAGGACTGCGAACGATAACATTGTTTAGCCGCCTAACTAAAAGTCATTTTTTGAAAATTGTCTAATTAAAGTTATTCTTAATTCTTCATAATGTAAACATTTATGTATATTTTTATTAAATATAGATGATTTGGTCAAACAAAGAGAGATAACTTTGTATTTTGGGTTAAAATATCTCATATCATAAAAGAAAATAATGGAAAACGGAAATGTTTTTTAATTTTTATGCACATATCGGCTGCTAAATAACATTTTTTCACTCATAGAGACCGATTTCAATGAATTTGTTTTTAGATCCCTGTAACCAAACCTTTTGTTTAAAAATTAATATTTTGACTACAAATTTTATTTTGATATAAACCAATTAGGATTTGATCATATTTTTAGTAGATTAATTTGTTTTTGAATATATGACAGAAATTCCGAAATATTCAAATGTTAAATTTAGGCGGGAAACGGGCGTTTGCGTTCACAGTCGTTCATCATTGTCAGATCTGCTAGTTTATGTCATGGCTGATTTAAACAAAGAACCTCGTTTTAGAAGTATTAAATACGAGTCTAGGTAAAATGGGTAGGCAAACCCGGACCGGGGCAAAATAAAAGCAGATCGGCAATCGTCAATTAAAAAAAAACGCATTGTTTTGCAGCAATATTTACAGCGAATACGAATATACCGGTCCGTAACATATCCTGAAAATCTTGACGAGATTGAAGATTAATGACTGCCGATCCTTTGTTTTCTCCGGGCCGGGTGTGCCTACCCATTTTACCAAGACTCATGGAATACCAAACCCGAAGCTTTGAACTGATTGAAACACGCCTTTACATTATTATTCTCTATGATTATTTATGCTAAATAACATTGAATTTAAGTCATTAGTTCTTGAGAAGATTTTTAAAAATGCACCCTCTTTTTCTACAGTTTTGAGGTTTTCTCCGCTTTGAATAAAGATCGATCTTTCATTTTTGCAATTGATATTTGCTTTTTCATAAGAATGCTTTGTGCCAAATTTGGTTGAAATTGGCCAAGCGGTTTTAGAGAAGAATTTCAAAATGTTAAAAGTTTACAGACGGACAGACAGACGGACGGACGGACAGAAGACGGACGACGGACAAAATGTGATCAGAATAGCTCACTTGAGCTTTCAGCTCAAGTGAGCTAAAAAGTTAGTTTTCGTGAGACCTTTCGTATGAAATCAACAATGAGGGACTGGCCCCTTTAAGTAGGGACCAAAAGACTCGTAAACTCTTTTACAAATAACTTAAAAACGATCAATCTTTTCTAATGGATTACAGAAGCACGGTCGTTGATCGAAACAATATCCGTTTAAAAAACATTGCCTCGCAATTCTGATATTATATCGGTATTTTAGCGTATCATTTAATCAAAATGGGACGGAAGACTAGTATCTAGTACTATTTATTATTTCTTAGATACGTGTATATGATTAATGATATAGGAAGTTAAACATTTTTTTTATTTAAGACGGCATGTTAATTTTTTATTAATAATAATAGTTTTTGGCCAAATTATTAAGTTTAGATTTTAATATATATCTAATTTGTTTTGTTGCAATATCAAAATCTTTCATTCACGTAGTGTTTGATAACTTTACAAAACTCGCGAGCACATCGAACTCTGAGTTGGTTAATTGCACTTTGAGATAGGTTTGTGGAGACAAATACATTTTTAACTGTCTCTCTCTACTCCATGACTGTCAAAATAATGGATTTTAAAGCATTTGAAAATATTGAATGGCTGATCAACTATTAATTATTAAAATAATCACTTAAGTTTTGATCTTACAGAAATGACAATATATTTTATAACAAGCCATGAAACATGTTAATTTGATAGTCAAAATATTTAAGCTGTTAAAAGTTTTGTTTCGTTCTATGGCAAATTCTGATTAACAGCACGTTCCTTACCTAGTAAACAAGCTTCGCCCGGGCCCATGTTCCCTCGACCACGTCATACTACTGACTGATTAAAGTCTTGACTGTATCACGTGATATACACATTATTTTCTGTTTCGTTTCTTGGTATTTGGACAACATTTATCATTTAACCAGTCATGAAATGTCGAAATTGTAACAACGATAAACTCTCCAAAGAGTTTCCACCAGTTACAGTGAGTGAAAAATGTCAGCATCCACCTCTTGTTTGTTTGCAGGTAAGTTTAGTTAATATACGACCCTAGTCTATGTGTTAAATATTTTAAAAGGATGTGTTTACATTTATTAGATTGAACTCAACATAGTACCTACATGTTTTGTTATAATTTTGAATGTTCCCAGTGTTTAAATGCAACGGTGCAAAGCCTAAAAAACTTGTTTTATTGACCTTTGTTTAAATATTTGAAAAAATACATATATTCAAATGATCATTATTCAATACTATCATCTTATTAAATACTTACTTTTCAGTGCATTTTAACTTCATCGGATGCTCATTGTCCATCAATGAATTGTGATCAGGCAATTCAGAAAGATAGAAAGGAGTGGTTCCAAGCTATTTGGGACAAACAGTTTTCAGAATACAAGGTAACCGATGTTTCGGTTTTTGAAACGGAGCCTGGTGAGCGCAAAGTTTTGCATGTAACAGTTCTGAATGGAGATGCAGCAGAAATTGAATTCAATGACTCATGGACGATCATAAGATTGATGACAGAGATCAAGAAAATCATAAAGTTCGACATTAATGAGCAAAGACTTCTATATTCTGGAAGGGAGTTGACTGTAAGTTGCATATTTAGATGTTTATTCATGTATTTTATAAGGGATGCATGTAGTATTATAGCTAGTATTTATATATTTTGGTAAATTTCAATAGACTTATAGCTGCTCATGACAGTTACATTTTGTTTATATTGATAAATATAAAACATTGGTTTATTTATTTTAGACAAAACTTCAAGATTCAAAACCAGCTACTCTGAAAGACTTCTTAGTAAAACCAAACTCCACAGTTCAGCTTGTTAAATTGCTTTATGCTATTCCACAGAATATAAATCACGTAGTTTTTGATTTGAACTGGCAGTATCCCAATGATACAAATCTTTTAGAGGGAACCGAAAAAAGAGATTATCTTGATGCCTCATGCCTAATATATGTAGGAGAAAAAAATGTGAGAACGATAGACTTCGTTCAAAAAAATGCTTTGATGTTGGAAATTTTAAAGAAACACAAAGGAATTAAGCAAAAAGAATGGGGGGTGAAGCATTCGGGGGATCGCATGGATGACAGGAAAAGAATTGGACACCACCTCATTGATGTGTCGATTGCAGACATTCCTACGGAAGTCACCAACTTATTCTTTGTTCTTAGTGCATGGAATGCCCTAACAATATCCAAATATCCTAATCCAAGTCTAAGTTTCTATGAAAAGTCTAACCAACAGGCCAACTTGTGCAGTACAACGTTTACACATGCCTCTGACTATTCTGCTGTAGTCATGTGTTCTCTTTCACGTACGAGAAATGGGTGGGTTGTATATGAGAATGGAAAAACGTCTTCTGGGAATGCAAGGGATTATGATCCAATAAAATGCTCAATTCAAAAACTTATTAAAGATGGCTTTTAAAGGGTTACGGATTGAACTGTAAAATAATACCTTTCAATAATACACATACGAAAATTAATATATTATATATTACGGCTTAAATGCATTTCTTTTCTTTCTTTTCTTTTGTCTTTATTGCATAAACATGTGAACTTGTTCACATTGCATAGGACGGTAAGATGTTAGATGTTAAAACATTGGTTATCATGCATGAATTTCCTTGTATGCACGATATTATTACCGTTTAACTTAATATTTAAGAATGACAAGTCTCCCTATGAGTAAATATGTCTTTTTTATTCATTTTTTAGTCAGAAACTATCGAAGACAAAACAACAGAGAATAAAGTCATTTAGTAGTCTTCATTTTGTATATTGTTCTTGTTCTAATAAAATATAACGTACCTTTGTTTCTTTTTTATGCAACTATTTTTTATTGTATGTTAGTGATTTTCATAATTTTAAAGAACAGTATTTGATTATACTATTACTTTACAAGTTATATACATATCAAAGGAAATATTTGTATATTGATCTCGAAATAAGAAATCTAGTAATGTCCACACAAGAATTGTGTCAGCCACAAACTTTATGTATCAATAATGATTTATTTTCATTTCCTTAGAACAAAGAAACACTAGCGAAATAGCTCAAAAAGAATTTAATTCAATGAGAAAAGGACATCGCTCACAACTTATCTATATTACAGCAGGTGAATTTGAAACGGTATTAACAAAATCATGACCGTATTAACGCAAGCAACGTACATGTAATCAGTTGTTTTAATGTCATAAAGTTAAAAAAATTGTTATTCTTATGAATTAATTCATTTTCTTCAGCTTAAAGTACGTGGTAATCTTACCAAAGATTGCTTATTTTACATATCGATTTTCAAAATCATAATACTAATTGTTTGGATAATAATCTATTCAATTTAAAAATTAAATCATAATTAAAAAAAATGAAGACGGACATGAGTCGGGATTTTTTCCTTTTTATCTAACTTCCTTCTAATTTCTAAGTATCCTTCGATACTTAAATACTAAAAATACTCGTGTTACTAAAATAACAACGCCTTATTTTTTCAGAAGTACATGTACTTAAAGACGGGACCATCCCTCCTTCGATCCCCCTCCTCCCAATTATTGACCCCCAGAATTTACTTCTTATTCATTAAACAATAATTATTCTTCTTTGGCATATTTCTAATTTTTTTTTTGTACATTCGTGGCGAAAAAAAACCTTAAGCAAACACTTTATTTTAAAAAAAAAAACATACCTTTCTAGATGACTGGTATGAATTATATAAAGAAATATGTCTTTAAGGATAATTAAATGAAAACAGGAGGAAAGTATAAACAGTAAACCTCGTTTAGTACGAACACGAATATAGCAAATTCTCGAAGTTTTTTTGAGTCCCCGGTAAAATCCTTAACATCCTTGCAAAATTTTACGGTTATAGCAAATTCGGATATAGCGAATTTACGGATATAGCGAACTGGTTTTAAGTCCCGTCGAGGTGAATAATAACGAAATTTAACACTTTTACAACGAATTTCTTTACAGTTTAAAAGGTTTGCACTACCATTTAACGTTGTAGTTTAAATAAATTTATTTTCATATAAATTTTTCGACCCACAATCAGATTATTAAAGGTATCAAAGTAATGTATTTTTATTCTTAGCCTCATTTAGCAAAAACTGTAATCTGGTGAAAGAAAACATGTATACAGTACATTCGCTGTAGCTATTAACACGAATTCGTCATACGAGTATAGCGAATTACGGATATAACAAAGTAAATTAATTGAGTAATCATCGATCCCTAGGACTTCGCTATAATCGAGTTTTACTGTACTTCGGTTAGGTAAGGGGGTTGGTCCGGATCTCAAGTACCTGTGATTCTTTTATTTATTGTTTTACATTTTTATCCATATCCAGCGTAACTTCAATCGACAAAAGCTAGAGGGTATGAAAATCTTGATATTGTAATAACTATTCGGTAGTCTAAGAAAATTTGACAGGAAAAAAAAGAGCATTGCAATTGTTATAGCCAGCCTGTTGTGATAGTCTTCTTAGGGCAATTAAGTGGGGGGGGGGGGGGGGGGTTAAACTCATATTTTTTACGAAACGGGGTCCAAAAAAGGATAAGAGATGATGAGCATCAATTAGCGTCAATCTGTTATTATAAGTGGTCGGAAAATTAAAAAAAATCAAACCCTTCTACTTTTCGACTGCTTTTCCGTGTCTCATAACGACTGGGATGTCAACATAGAGAAATAAATCACCGAATTCAAAACAAATGCCCTAGCTGAAAAAACTATGCTTACTAGACCTTTTGACATCACAAAAAGTTCGCAAAATATTTTAGACATACCGTTCTAACCTGTTTGTTTGGTTTCTTTTGGTAATGTTTATTGATTTATTTTTTATTTTTTTTTTGGGGGGGGGGTGTAAATTTTAAATGTTTTCAATTATTTTTGCTTAATGCTGAATATATACAGACAATTAAAACACTGAACTTTTAAAAAAATGGAAACTTCAATCGAAGTTTTGTGCCCGTCGGACTAAAATATTTAATAGACATATTTTTAATCTACCTCCACAAAATCAGAATTATTGGAGATACGAGAGATAAAAGATTTGAGTTTCATACTACAGTTTTGTAACAAACTTTGGTTAGGATTTGTTTTACCTTCGTAAAAAAATTACGCTTTTACTTTCTATATGACATTTTTATCATAACATAAATTTCTGATTAATTATCTCTGATTATAATTTATCCATTAACAACGTTTTCAAAAATAGAAATGTAAATAGGATCTTGTTCCAATAAGTAGTATTCTCTAAAAAGTTAAATTCTTTTGATGATATAGAACGTATCGTTATTATCTAAATTTATGCTCAAAGTGCCTTCGGTACGTTTTTTTTCATAGTGACTGAAGTATGCGATTATGCTAATGCTAATAATGCGATTGTACTTTTACTGAATCAAACGTCTTACTGAGTTTTGATCAAAAGTTGAGCCACAAAAGACATATTTAATGATTAACTCATTTACTGGATCCTCAATACTTTAAATGAAAAAAATATTTCGAGAAAGGAATTTATGTAGCATATGGTGTAATAAAATGAAATCTTCCTGGTTCTCTATGCATTAAAATTATGTTCCTTATAAAATCATTGGTGTTGTGATGAACATATGCATACCTGATGATATCCTTACCCTCCTACATTTTTATAACATGTAATTAATGGTGGTTATTTTACGCGTTACCTTTTAATTAAGCATTCAGGGTTTTTTTTACTTGAATGATGATTGGAATCCCGCAATCTTCAATGTAAACACAATTTGAAAGACGATTTCTTTAATTCGTATGTATTCCTATACCCGACACAATTTGACTACAAATATGCACATGATACATGTAACATTGAGTAGACACTAGAAAAATTGATGTTTTAATTTGTTATTATTTCAATCTATTTTATAGAGACAAAGGTTAAAAGACTGATATTTCAATGAGGGTAGCGACTTGTGACACTAAAATGGAGATATTTTTCTGTGTTTGCTTTCCATTTGAAGTTTAAAATCTAATTTTCTAAAGTTAACTAGATTATAGATATAAAACGTATCAGCTGTTACAAAAAGATACGTCTCAATCTTTATTCCCAGCTAGATAAACATGCGAAATAGTTTGTATAACAAAAAATTCAAGATGCTTTCATGAGACAAACATGTTAACCCCACCATCACTTGTCCTTGAATTAGATATCTTAGATATATTTAATCTCCAGGCAAATTAAATAATTGTTGGATAATATATGTTTAAACTTATCCTTACAGCAATATGTGCAAGTGAATTTTAATTTTTCTGTCATTGCTATCTCTTTGTTATCGGTAAAAGCCAATGCCTGTCAACAAATGAAAGGGAATTAGTTTAGGACTTCAAAGAGTGCGGTTAGGCAAATTGTGCTGGAACCCACAAGTTGAGAGTACATTATTTTGAGCTAATTGTGCTTGAACCCAGCACATTAGTGAAGTGTGTGATGTCAGTCTATTTGTGTAACATCGAACTGTCCGCATTTTAATAATAAAGATGTTGTCTTTTAACGCCGGGGCTCAGTTTACATTGGTATACCATGTACCCTTTTCACCAAATAAAGTTCAGCTGGTTGACTTTTGATTCGTTTTAGAGTTATTAGTCGCTCAAACATTTCATAAGAGCAAGTGCAACAAACTGAGTTGTATTTTAGTAAAAAGCAAGGTACATCCTACCACAAATTCACGATAAAACTATAAAAACTTCAAGCTTGGATTTTAATGGTGAAATGTGTCTGGGTTTTTTTTATAGTGGGAGATTTCAAAGATGGATAACCATTTTAAGGTGTGAAAGCAGTACCTTAAGATTAAAGCATTTGATATTTATTAAATTGGTGATGAAATGTGATAATGTTTTCCACAAACATTTAACATACGTAACTTAATATTTCAAAGACATTTAAACGATCTCAGTATTTCCAAAAACGTATGCCCTTTTTAAGTATATGTATTTATACGAACGAGTGTATTGTTCCCATCAAAAAGATTTTGATGTAATCCTGATTCTCGGTATCAAAGTTCGATGGAAAAATTTGCACTTAAAAACGGTCTCTGATCTGTACATCATGAATGTCAATAAACGGCTTCTGACGTCCATAATCTTTTAACAGTGACTGGTTTAATATTGTTTAATCATGTCTGTATTTACTTTGAATCGGGTCGTCAGTAAGAAGTCTCTGAACGGAGATACGCAAAATAAACAAAAGTTTATGATTATATTATCCAGATTGTTGAATATAAAACAACGTCTTATTTGTTCATAAATTGTATCAGATTGTACTCGGTGTATATGTTATCTCATTTTAAAGTTCAAGTACAACAAAAACGGGTGCATATGTATCTGAATCATGTTCCGTGTGCATTTGAGGTGATGTCTGTAGATCGGTCTTACATGTATCAACGTTGGAATGTACAATTATGCTACTCGATTAGATATTTCCTTGAACCTTAAACTTTGAACAATAGAATTCGGGATATTTAATTTAGATAGAAAAGATTAGAACATTTTATACACGCATGAAACTTGTTTTTAACATTAAGGTCAATATCAAGTAAATGATTCCGGAGTGTCTTTTTGGTGCTAGAACGATTATGGCGTCATTATTGATTTGATGATTCTATCCCCGTATTTTACGGCTTTAAATTTCATTAGTCAAAAAATTTGTCTAGTCAAAGAAACAGAAAGGAATTAAGCAAAAAAGAATGGGGGTGAAGCATTCGGGGGATCGCATGGATGACAGGAAAAGAATTAGACACCACCTCATTGATGTGTCGATTGCAGACATTCCTACGGAAGTCACCAACTTATTCTTTGTTCTTAGTGCATGGAATGCTCTAACAATATCCAAATATCCTAATCCAAGTCAAAGTTTCTATGAAAAGTCTAACCCACAGGCCAACTTGTGCAGTACAACGTTTACACATGCCTCTGACTATTCTGCTGTAGTCATGTGTTCTCTTTCACGTACGAGAAATGGGTGGGTTGTATATGAGAATGGAAAAACGTCTTTTGGGAATGCAAGGGATTATGATCCAATAAAATGCTCAATTCAAAAACTTATTAAAGATGGCTTTTAAAGGGTTACGGATTGAACTGTAAAATGATACCTTTCAATAATACACATACGAAAATTAATAAATTATATATTACGGCTTAAATGCATTTCTTTTCTTTCTTTTCTTTTGTCTTTATTGCATAAACATGTGAACTTGTTCACATTGCATAGGACGGTAAGATGTTAGATGTTAAAACATTGGTTATCATGCATGAATTTCCTTGTATGCACGATATTATTACCGTTTAACTTAATATTTAAGACTGACAAGTCTCCCTATGAGTAAATATGTCTTTTTTATTCATGTTTTAGTCAGAAACTATCGAAGACAAAACAACAGAGAATAAGGTCATTTAGAAGTCTTCATATTGTTCTTGTTCTAATAAAATATAACGTACCATTGTTTCTTTTTTATGCAAATATTTTTTTATTGTATGTTAGTGATTTTCATAATTTCAAAGAACAGTTTTTGATTATACTATTACTTTACAAGTTATATACATATCAAAGGAAATATTTGTATATTGATCTCGAAAAAGGAAATCTAGTAATGTCCACACAAGAATTGTGTCAGCCAAAAACTTTATGTATCAATAATGATTTATTTTCTTTTCCTGAGAACAAAGAAACACTAGCGAAATAGCTCAAAAATAATTTAATTCAATGAGAAAAGGACATCGCTTACAACTTATCTATATTACAGCAGGTGAATTTGAAATGGTATTAACAAAATCATGACCGTATTAACGCAAGCAACGTACATGTAATAAGTTGTTTTAATGTCATGAAGTTAAAAAAATTTGTTATTCTTATGAATTAATTCATTTTCTTCAGCTTAAATTACGTGGTAATCTTACCAAAGATTGCTTATTTTACATATCGATTTTCAAACTCATATTACATGTACTGAATGCAAATTGATTGGATAATAATCTATTCAATTTAAAAATTAAATCATAATTGAAAAAAAATGAAAACGGACATGAGTCGGGATTTTTTCCTTTTTATCTAACTTCCTTCTAATTTCTAAGTATCCTTCGTTACTTAAATACTAAAAATATTCGTGTTACATGTACTTAAAGACGGGACCATTCCTCCTCCGATCCCCCTCCTCCCAATTATTGACCCCCAGAATTTATTTCTTATTCATTAAACAATAATTATTCTTCTTTGGCATATTTCTAAATTTTTTTTTGTACATTCGTGGCGAAAAAGTGCCTTAAGCAAACACTATATTTTTTTTAAAAAAATACCTTTCTAGATCACTGGTATAAATTATATAAAGAAATATGTCTTTAAGGATAATTAAATAAAAACAGGAGGAAAGTACATACAGTGTATATACAGTAAAGCTCGTTTAGTACGAACACGAATATAGCAAATTCTCGAAGTTTTTTGAGTCCCCGGTAAAATTCTTAACATAACATCCTTGCAAAATTTTACGGTTATAGCAAATTCGGATATAGCGAATTTACGGATATAGCGAACTGATTTTAAGTCCCGTCGAGGTGAATAATAACGAAATTTAACACTTTTACAACGAATTTCTTTACATTTTAAAAGGTCTGCACTACCATTTAACGTTGTAGTTTAAATAAATTTATTTTCATATAAATTTTTCGACCCACAATCAGATTATTAAAGGTAACAAAGTAATGTATTTTTATTCTAAGACTCATTTAGCAAAAATTGTAATCTGGTGAAAGAAAACATGTATACAGTACATTCGCTGTAGCTATTATTACGAATTCGTCATACGAGTATAGCGAATTACGGATATAACGAAGTAAATTCATTGATCGATACCTAGGACTTCGCTATAACCGAGTTTTACTGTACTTCGGTTAGGGAAAGGGGTTCGTTCGGATCTCAAGTACCTGTGATTCTTTTTTTTTTATTTTTTACATTTTTATCCATATCCAGCGTAACTTCAATCGACCAAAGCTAGAGGGTATGAAAATCTTGATATTGTAATAACTATTCGGTAATCTAAGAAAATTTGACAGGGAAAAAAGAGCAATGCAATTGTTATAGCCAGCCTGTTGTGATAGTCTTCTTAGGGCAATTAAGTGGGGGGGGGGGGTGGGGGGGGGGGGGGGGGTTAAACTCATATTTTTACGAAACGGGGTCCAAAAAAGGATAAGAGATGAGGAGCATCAATTAGCGTCAATCTGTTATTATAAGTGGTCGGAAAATTAAAAAAAATCAAACCCTTCTACTTTCCGACTGCTTTTCCGTGTCTCATAACGACTGGGATGTCAACATAGAGAAATAAATCACCGAATTCAAAACAAATGCCCTAGCTGAAAAAACGTTCTAACCTGTTTGTTTGGTTTCTATTGGTAATGTTTATTTATTTTATTTTTTTGTTGGGGGGGTGTAAATTTTAAATGTTTTCAATTATTTTTGCTTAATGCTGAATATATACAGACAATTTCAATCGAACAATTTGAAAGACGATTTCTTTAATTCGTATGTATTCCTATACCCGACACAATTTGACTACAAATATGCACATGATACATGTAACATTGAGTAGACACTAGAAAAATTGATGTTTTAATTTGTTATTATTTCAATCTATTTTATAGAGACAAAGGTTAAAAGACTGATATTTCAATGAGGGTAGCGACTTGCGACTTGTGACACTAAACTGGAGATATTTTTCTGTGTTTGCTTTCCATTTGAAGTTTAAAATCTAATTTTCTAAAGTTAACTAGATTATAGATATAAAACGTATCAGCTGTTACAAAAAGATACGTCTCAATCTTTATTCCCAGCTAGATAAACATGCGAAATAGTTTGTATAACAAAAAATTCAAGATGCTTTCATGAGACAAACATGTTAACCCCACCATCACTTGTCCTTGAATTAGATATCTTAGATATATTTAATCTCCAGGCAAATTAAATAATTGTTGGATAATATATGTTTAAACTTATCCTTACAGCAATATGTGCAAGTGAATTTTAATTTTTCTGTCATTGCTATCTCTTTGTTATCGGTAAAAGCCAATGCCTGTCAACAAATGAAAGGGAATTAGTTTAGGACTTCAAAGAGTGCGGTTAGGCAAATTGTGCTGGAACCCACAAGTTGAGAGTACATTATTTTGAGCTAATTGTGCTTGAACCCAGCACATTAGTGAAGTGTGTGATGTCAGTCTATTTGTGTAACATCGAACTGTCCGCATTTTAATAATAAAGATGTTGTCTTTTAACGCCGGGGCTCAGTTTACATTGGAATACCATGTACCCTTTTCACCAAATAAAGTTCAGCTGGTTGACTTTTGATTCGTTTTAGAGTTATTAGTCGCTCAAACATTTCATAAGAGCGAGTGCAACAAACTGAGTTGTATTTTAGTAAAAAGCAAGGTACATCCTACCACAAATTCACGATAAAACTATAAAAACTTCAAGCTTGGATTTTAATGGTGAAATGTGTCTGGTTTTTTTTTAAAGTGGGGGATTTCAAAGATGCATAACCATTTTAAGGTGTGAAAGCAGTACCTTAAGATTAAAGCATTTGATTTTTATTAAATTGGTGATGAAATGTGATAATGTTTTCCACAAACATTTAACATACGTAACTTAATATTTCAAAGACATTTAAACGATCTCAGTATTTCCAAAAACGTATGCCCTTTTTAAGTATATGTATTTATACGAACGAGTGTATTGTTCCCATCAAAAAGAATTTGATGTAATCCTGATTCTTGGTATCAAAGTTCGATGGAAAAATTTGCACTTAAAACGGTCTCTGATCTGTACATCATGAATGTCAATAAACGGCTTCTGACGTCCATAATCTTTTAACAGTGACTGGTCTGATATTGTTTAATCATGTCTGTATTTACTTTGAATAGGGTCGTCAGTAAGAAGTCTCTGAACGGAGATACGCAAAATAAACAAAAGTTTATGATTATATTATCCAGATTGTTGAATATAAAACAACGTCTTATTTGTTCATAAATTGTATCAGATTGTACTCGGTGTATATGTTATCTCATTTTAAAGTTCAAGTACAACAAAAACGGGTGCATATGTATCTGAATCATGTTCCGTGTGCATTTGAGGTGATGTCTGTAGATCGGTCTTACATGTATAAACGTTGTAATGTACAATTAGGCTACTCGATTAGATATTTCCTTGAACCTTAAACTTTGAACAATAGAATTCGGGATATTTAATTTAGATAGAAAAGATTAGAACATTTTATACACGCATGACACTTGTTTTTAACATTTAGGTCAAGATCAAGTAAATGATTCCAGAGTGTCTTTTTGGTGCTAGAACGATTATGGCGTCATAATTGATTTGATGATTCTATTCCCGTATTTTACGGCTTTAAATTTCATTAGTCAAAAATAGACAAAACTCCGAGACTTGTTACTTATCTACTTCATATTTCATTGAAAATCGTTGTTTAAAACTTGATTTTTCGGTGTGATTACCAAAAAACGTTTAAACCCCGGTACACCCTATAAAACAAAGATATTGTTATGAAGCATCGTTAAAAGAATTTATATCTTGATTTTCATAAACCTGTAAGCACCTTTCATTTACTAGATCTTGACCTTAAAAGGACACACATTACAACCCTTAATAGAGTTTTAAGTTCATATTCAACCCTGATATTATTTAGGGGTTTTTTTTCAATTAAATGTTTTTCAAAACTATAATATGTAAACTTCATAAAATAATGTTCTCTGTTTTTCATACAGATATTCATTTGATAAAAAAGACCTTTTAAGTGGGCATTAAGATTGCTAGCATTATTTCTTAGTTGACAATTAATGTAAACTATTCTCTTTTCAGCCACCACGTGTAAATATATACATGAATTTGTTACTTCCAAGCCTTTATGCTTTGATTTTAATTTAAAATTAGCCAAGGAAAAGAAATTTTTACATCTTCACTAAGATTCTTCCAAAGCTTGAAGGAAAGAACTGATGTAATATAACACAGCTAAAATGTTTAAATCCTGATCTTTAACTGTGTGTATGCTGAACTGTGGAAATGGATGGATTAAAAAATATATTTTATGTGGGATGTGTTTTCTATAATATAGTTAAAAAAGTTTATTTAACCTCTTACTGGCCTTTTTATGAATAACTGTTATATGGTTGATTCAAGTACAATCACCCTGGAATTAAAGTCCTAAATGTACATGATCATTTATTGTTTTATAAATCATTACCCTAAACAAAATGTATGTTGTGATCGTGTAAAACTAGCAGTAATGATTAAAAACAGCTAAAGATTTAAATTATTTTTTAGATTCTCAGTCAAGAGCAAAGATGGGGCTATAATATCATTATCAACATTAGCAAACGGAAAGGTATCATCCGGCCCCGGGGCCATAAAACTTAGACGAGCTTACTTTTGATCTAAGTCTCACTTTCACAAAAGAAACATATAGTGGAAAAGTGAGACTGAGATCAAAAGTGAGCTCGTCTAAGTTTTATGGCCCCGGGGCCCGTAATCAATTTAATGGCATTTCGTATGTCGTCAGCAATATCTTTAATGTATAACAAACCCAAAAAAGAATCAAGTACCGACCCTTGCAATACCCCAGCATGTATAGTTGTTGAAGCTGATGAAAAACTTTTTAAATTCACTGATTTCTTTTCAATCGGTCAGATAATCAGGAGGTAAAAGGTATGTATGTTCGCTCGCCCTTAAATACACTCTCCCTTGGTGCCATTCGGCCTAATTTTCGGTCGCTAGAAGTCTATTCGCCCTAGGTCCGTTCTCTTGTAAAACAGTAAATTTTAGGATGAGGCTAGAGCTTTATACGGCAGCGTGAAAAGACCAGATGGAAAAATAATTAAGACCTCTTTGTTCGGACGAATTACGATTTGGTCGGACGAATTACGATTTGTTCAGACGAAGTAGGATTTTTGTCAACCAAATTTTTCCATTTACATAATATATAAGCTTTTCCAAGAGAAGTACTTTATTAATTTTGCCCAACGTTGAGCTTTGCTGCTACAAGTATTCAACCCAATACAAGTGCCTGAATCAAAATCATTTCAATGAGTCCAAGTTCATTTGCAATGAAATAGAACAACAGATTGCGTTAAGGATCGTTTATTCAATGAACCGAATTTGTATTGTTTAAATTGAAATAAATAAATCAAACAATAAAAAAAATCATTGGATAAATGAATAAATTAATTTGTAAATGTGGAGTTAAAAACCACCAATTCACAATAATTCAAATACTAGAATTAGATTTGTTTGGACGAATAAGTTGTTTGTTAGTGTCACAACTGACCTGTTGTGATGGGTTCTTTTAACATTTGCCCCTTATGAAATCATATGGATGACTCTTATTTTCCAATAAACAACAACAGTATGAAAAAATAAACAATAAATTTATCTACATATGTACAAAGAAATTATTAATCATAGTTCTCAACGGGCCTCCATAATCTCGTGCTTCTTTCTACCACGCTCCACCACTTTCCACCACGTTCCACCACGCTCCACCAAAATCCACCCCGTCCCCTCAGGTTAACAATAACTTAAGAATTATAAAATTGGTCACCTACAATTAACACACAATTTTCTAATAAATCATTACAAACATAAGTTTTATGCAAACTCACTAATGGCTACTATAGCTTTAAAAACAAGTAAATTAACGACATTATAGTACACATAGTAATACGTTCTTGTCCTTGTAGGTGAATATGATCAAATACGTACCAGACAATTTATGTAATAAATAGCAATACAATTCATCCGCCGACAAACAATATCATAAAATACACTTACTGAGTTGTGGCAATAAAAATACAAATGTAGGCAATCAGGTCTCGCAACACCAGCGCCAACAAAATCCACACAGGCTACATGTTCCCTAGATCACACAGCAGGGGAGACACAAGAGACACACCCAAGTTCACACAGCAAGGGCTTAACATACACGAAAATACTGCTCGGCGTCCAGACCTCTTCTCACAAAAGTCAGCCCACACCCCATATATATAGTCAGCAAACTAACCAAACAGGTTTTACTACTTTAGATACTAAATATAACGACATCCGGCAACACCCCTCATAAGCTTCTACGTAAACCTGCCAAACAGGTTCGAAGAGAATCCCAATCTAAACATAGTAACATTGAGAACGGAACAACCCAGTGACCAATAAAGCGTAAATAAATGAACGATAACTTAGATCTATAAACGATAACTCTTACCTTAAATATAGTAGACAAATATAGAACCAATTATAATAAAAAATATTTCATTGGCATAATGTCTATTGTGACAATACCTCCGATCCTAAGACACAAAATACAATTTTGTGAAAAATCTACTAAAAACGTTAACTATGTACACACACTGCAAATTACTCTGGAAAAACACGACTGAGAAAATCAGCCCCAATATTATCCACACCTTTGATAACTTCTGTTCTAAAATTGAACGCTTGTAGAAAAAGAGACCATCTCATCAATCTAACGTTGGATGCCTTAATCTTCTGTAAATGTAACAATGGTCTATGGTCAGTTTCTAGAACAAAATATCTACCATATAAATATGGATGGAATTTCTTTAAAGCCCATACAATGGCGAGACACTCTTTCTCAACTACCGAATAACGCTGTTCTCTGTCTAGCAGTTTCCGGCTTGCATATGCAACAGGATATTTGCGTACGTCATGCTCCTGCAGTAATACTGCGCCAATGCCATGGTTAGATGCGTCTGTTCTCAAGATAAATGGTTTCGTCAAATCTGGTAATCTGAGAATTGGACTAAAAAGTAACATGGATTTTAAACGCTTGAATGAATTTTCCTGTTCAATTTTCCATTCAATTTTGTTTGGAACACCTTTCTTTGTTAGATCAGTTAAAGGAGCAGCAATTGTAGAAATATTTGGAACAAATTTCCGATAATATCCTATCAGACCAAGGAAAGATCTAACCTGCTTCTTCGTTTCTGGTCTAGGTGCTTCTTCGATTGCTTCCAGTTTCTCGGTGAATGGTTGTATCGTCCCTCCTCCAACAATATGGCCTAAATACTGTAGTCTTGTCTGCGCTATCTCACATTTCGATGGCTTGGCAGTCAACTTCGCCTTCCGTAGTCTATCCAACACCTTTTTAAGTTCTGCAATATGTTCTTCAAAAGTTTCTGTATGAATAAGAATGTCATCAACAAAACTGTCAGTGTGATCTAAACCTTTTAAAACTTTCCGCATGAGCCTGTTAAAGGTTGCTGGACTATTAGACATCCCGAACGGCATTACCTTGAATCTGTATAGCCCATCTGGTGTTAAGAAAGATGTTAAATCTTTATCTTGTTCTTTCATAGGAATTTGCCAATACCCTTTACACAAATCGAGTTTAGAAAAGAAACGACTGTTACTGATTTTTGTCATAATTTCATCAGGGTCTGGCATTGGTTTAGGGTCAAAAATGGTTACCTTATTCAAGTTACGAAAATCCACGCGGATTCTCTTGCTACCATCGGACTTCTTCGCAACAACAATCGAACTAGCGTAAGGTGACTCTAATGGTTCGATAATGTCCATATCTATCATATTCTGAATTTCCGCTCGAACTGCACTCCTGACTGCATACGGAATCTGATATGGTCTGTTCCTGATTGGTTCCTTCGTAGTTAGATGAACCTCATGCTGAATAAGGTCAGTCCTACCAGGTAAATCTGTCAAAACATCCTGAAATTCATTCAAAACAGTGTTCATGGATTCAAGTTGATCTGATGCCAGTGAGCAATTTACCTTAACATTTGCAAATGATTCTGTCGCTTTCATGGGGAGAAGATGTAACAAATGTTCATTACTAGAATCCTCCGTCTCCTCTGATTCCAAAACAACACATGATGCAAGCGGTATTCTTGAGTCTGGCATTTGTTCTTCTCGAACATAATATTTCTTCAATAGATTCACATGAAATAAGCGAAGTCGTCCATTCATATCGATCTTGTAATCAGTTTGTCCTACCCTCTCGACAACTTTGAAAGGTCCTTTCCACTGCATTAAAAGTTTGTTATTATCAGTTGGAAGTAAAAGGAGAACGAAATCACCAACCTTGAAATATCGAGACTTTGCTTTTTTATCATAGTTTTTCTTGTAGCGTTCCTTGGATTTCTGTAGTTCTTCATGAGCCAGTTCACACGTTCTTGCCAATCTTTCCTTAAGGTCCAATACATACTGGTAAGTAGTTTTCACTTCAGGGTCGTTCTCTTCCTTCGTCCACAATTCCTTCAAAACTGCCATCGGTCCTCTAACACTTCGTGCATAAACAAGATCAAATGGAGAAAATTTAGTACTTTCTTGAGAAACTTCTCGATAAGCGAATAATAATGCGGGTAAGTATCTATCCCAATCTTTTGGTCTCTCAGAACTCATTTTTCTTAACATTGATTTCAAGGTACCATTAAACTTTTCCACTAGTCCATTACAAGCTGGGTGATATGGAGTTGTTACCAATTGCTTAAACGACAACAGTCGACCCACCTCTTTCATTACATTGGAAGTAAATTGCGTACCCATGTCTGACAGAACTTCCCTTGGAATGCCAACTCTGCTAAAAATTTCCACCAATGCTTCTGCTACTGTCTCTGTATCGATGTTCCTCAATGCAGCTGCTTCTGGATATCTAGAACTGTAATCTACAACAGTCAATATATATCTATTTCCTTAGTCAGTTATTGGATATAATGGACCTACCAAGTCTACAGCAACACGTTCAAATGGCGTGTCGATAATCGGCATTTCATTCAAAGGTACTTTAATTACTTTGCCTCTAGGGAATGTTCTTTGGCATACATCACATGACTGGCAATATCTCGTCACGTCTCCCTGTATCCCCTGCCAATAGAAATTCGAAAGGATCCGATCTAGGGTCTTCTTAGTCCCCAAATGCCCACCTAAGATACTATCATGCGCAATCTTCATGACTTTCGTTCATAAAGGTTCTGGAACAACAAGTTGCTTATAATGTTTTGTATCACTAACCTTTGTTGAATGATAGTGTCTGTACAACAGTCCTCTATCGACGCTAAACCAAGTCTCAATGTAATCACCGATCGTTTTCTTCCTTCCTGACGCTGCATGTTTGTGGTATACGTTCAGGGATGCATCTTCCATCTGAAGTTGTTTCATCTGGTCCAAAGTCAAATCAGCATCTACTAAACTTGTCACATTTAGTTTCTTCATACCTTGGTTTTCTTTCTTCTTTTGAGCTCTAGTTTGCACTGCTTGGAGAACTTGACTGCACTCGTTCCTTTCTTCTTTTCTGCACCACTGAAGATCTGGATCATTCTGATTTCTGACTCCATCAATGTTACCTAGGATAAGATCATAAACAGGTTCTTTCATGCATAATGCTTTGACATTACCAGTGAAATAAGGAGTATCCACATAAATGGATGCCTCTTCTACGTTCCGTACTGTACCATCAATTAAAACACATCTCTGCACTTCTCCAGTCAGCTGATCATCTGTGACTAAATCTCTCTTCACAACTACTCCACTACAGCCAGTGTCTCTTAAAACTTTAATCAGATTTCCACCAACATAACCCATTTGAACAGGCATATATTCACATACCTTGCATACTCCTCCAAGTACAGGCAAAATGTGTCCACAAGCAAGTTTTACCTGTCCATCTGTGACACAACACTCCAACAATTTATTTGTAAGGATACATGCTGATCCCATATGCGGCTGATTTGGACATGGCATGACCTCGTTGGTTGTGACTTCTGTGGAGTTTGGTAAACTGACACTAGAACTGTCATTAGATTCATCACAGTTTAACTCACATTCATGTGGATTCTGTAAAGCTGCTGCTTTCTGGATGCTGCGCGAAGGTGTAAATGTGCGCGGAATTGTCTGTTTATTATTACAGTCTTTTGCCAAATGTCCATTTCTATGACAAATGTAACACCTTCTGTCGTAGTTCTGCTGTGATGAAGTTGAAGATGGTTGCTGCTTCGGGCCAGTTCCACTGCCAGCGCTTCTAAAACCCCTGTTGCCCGGATTTTGCTTCTGAAAAACTTGAAAGTCTTTAACAAATGATGGATAGCCATGAGCTTCAATGAATTGGTCTGCCAGATTCGACATTTCCTCTACAGTTTTTGGATGGCGCTCCTTAAGATACATTCCTAATTGATTTCTACAACTGTTTAGAAATTGTTCTCGCAAAAATAAGTCTTTAATGTTTTCATATGATTTAGTACTTCCTGCCAAACAAAACCATTTTTCCACATAATTATCAAGTCTAGCAAAGAACTGTGAAGGATTCTCACCATTTTCAGGTCTGCTGGATCGAAACTTCAAACGAAATCCCTCTTCCGTAAGTTGGAATCTCTTTAATAATGCCCCTTTCAATGATTCATACTTTAATGCCTCTGCAACCGGAAGTCTAGAATAAACCTCGAGAGCTTTACCCGTCAGAAGAGCACTCAAATTCATCGCCCAAGATGATTTGTCCCACTTTGCACAAGAAGCAAACCTTTCAAATCTCTGCAAATACGAATCAATACAATCTTTAGATTCATCAAATGGAGGTAACTTTGGTAATTTAGCAAGCGATTGCGAAGCAAGACCTGAACTAGAAGCTAATTCTCCAGATTTAACTCTATGCAATTCAGTTTCTCTTTTGATTTTTTCTAACTCTATTTCACTTTCAATCTTTCTAGCTTCTCTTTCTGCTACTCTTTCCATTCTTTCATACTGTTCTCTCTCTTTCTTTTCAACAAAATCTTGTAAATCATTCCCTTTCAATCCAAACCTCTCACCCATTGTTACAAACTCCATTGTTTCAACAACAAAAAAAACACACAAAAAAATAAAACTGACAAACCACATATACTTTAAAAAAATATAAAATTCAAACAAATTCCAACTGATGAATGAAAAAAAATCAAATCACAATTTGTACTAAAGCAAAAAAAGAAAATCTAATACAAGTATACTTGGCTAACAAAGAGTCATCCCACCGCTGCCACCAAAATGTCACAACTGACCTGTTGTGATGGGTTCTTTTAACATTTACCCCTTATGAAATCATATGGATGACTCTTATTTTCCAATAAACAACAACAGTATGAAAAAATAAACAATAAATTTATCTACATATGTACAAAGAAATTATTAATCATAGTTCTCAACGGGCCTCCATAATCTCGTGCTTCTTTCTACCACGCTCCACCACTTTCCACCACGTTCCACCACGCTCCACCAAAATCCACCCCGTCCCCTCAGGTTAACAATAACTTAAGAATTATAAAATTGGTCACCTACAATTAACACACAATTTTCTAATAAATCATTACAAACATAAGTTTTATGCAAACTCACTAATGGCTACTATAGCTTTAAAAACAAGTAAATTAACGACATTATAGTACACATAGTAATACGTTCTTGTCCTTGTAGGTGAATATGATCAAATACGTACCAGACAATTTATGTAATAAATAGCAATACAATTCATCCGCCGACAAACAATATCATAAAGTTACACTTACTGAGTTGTGGCAATAAAAATACAAATGTAGGCAATCGGGTCTCGCAACGCCAGCGCCAACAAAATCCACACAGGCTACATGTTCCCTAGATCACACAGCAGGGGAGACACAAGAGACACACCCAAGTTCACACAGCAAGGGCTTAACATACACGAAAATACTGCTCGGCGTCCAGACCTCTTCTCACAAAAGTCAGCCCACACCCCATATATATAGTCAGCAAACTAACCAAACAGGTTTTACTACTTTAGATACTAAATATAACGACATCCGGCAACACCCCTCATAAGCTTCTACGTAAACCTGCCAAACAGGTTCGAAGAGAATCCCAATCTAAACATAGTAACATCGAGAACGGAACAACCCAGTGACCAATAAAGCGTAAATAAATGAACGATAACTTAGATCTATAAACGATAACTCTTACCTTAAATATAGTAGACAAATATAGAACCAATTATAATAAAAAAAACATATCATTGGCATAATGTCTATTGTGACAGTTAGGTCTATCGGAAGAAATACGATTTGTTCGGACAAAGTAGAATTTATTTGGACGAATGTGCTGTTTGTTCGGACAAATAAGATATTTGGGTATTTGGAGACTAAGGATCACCTTACATTTATTAGGAGACTAGAGATCATCTTAGGTCCGAAATCAATAAAGAAAATGTTTTGTTATCTATAGAGAGACCAAAGATCACCTTATATCATTTAACAAGACTGGGCAATTCACTAGAATCCAGACGCTCTAGGGGGACAAGGGTTACCTTAAGGTAATGGTCCATACCCCACTAGATAAATAAAATGCGTACAGAATTTTTTCATATTTTTCAAACGTGTATCTGAGGATATGTTCTTATCAAATTTAACCATGATGGCTGGTCCATCGGTATTATAAAAGCTAGGACCGTTGCTAAAAATAGACCCGATTACGGAAAATGGCGCTTTTCTAATACATAAAGAATATAAACCTAAGCCTGAAATTTGACTTCCACAAAATCATCTTTTGACTTATATCCGATGTAAAATAAAAGAATTATTATTTCAAAACAAAAATTTTATGTTACACTTGCTAATTTATCAAAAAATAGATAAATCTGCATACAAATTAGATAAAATGAATAAATTTTTCGAAGAGAATTTAAGCTCTTATAATTTTATTAACGTACAGAATTCTCTAAAATTTTGATATTATTTACACCTTAATGCCCTTAATCAATTGAAAATAAAATTACTCAAGGGACCGGCCTTTTCAGGATCACAATTGGCATATTTTTGGTAAAATCATTAAAATATATATTTTGAAAAAATAGCCGTAAAAATAAAACTGTGCATAGGCTTATTATTTCATAACTATAAAAAATATGTTTTGATTATTGTTAGATAGAAAACATGATTTAAACAAACTGTTGATTAATCTGTATTATTTAAATCGCAAAAGATGGTTTCTTTGGATATCGGTAAGTATTACGGATCGAGATCGGTGTTTAGAAATTGCAGTCACATTCGCGGATAATGCTACCTACCTGATATATGCCTTCAAGACAAAACCTCTATTCAAACCTTATTTTACTGGTTTTGAAGACTGTTCTTATAATGAAATAACTTCTCTTCAGCGCATAATTTTAATTCTAAATTTTTTTTTTTTTTTTGGGAAAATAAATCTATGCTCGTTGCTAAGCAAATAGGATAAAGATGATATATGTCAAATTATTTCCCCTTGTGTATTTATCTCCCTTACGCACTGGAAAATAAACTCGGTCAGGATTTCATTTTCGATGTTTATAGACTTTCGGGGATTAATGTTCAAAGAATTGGATTAAATTCAACCTTATAACGGATTGGTGTTTATGCAGAACAAAAGTAAGCAGTCTATATTTTCAAAACGAGTACGCAATCGACACATCCCATTCATGTTATTTGCTGATGAATACACCGGAAGGACTAATTGATTGCAGTTGTCAGGATTTTTGATATATTTGTTTTGAATCAATTTCTATGTCAGCTTGATTTCTTTGTTTTGAAATACACTTTTTAACGTTAGGCCTCAATTAGATCGGGCACGGATGAGACGTAATAACGCGTGAATTACGTCAGACGTTGTTTTGTGACGTATGGATAATTACCTTAAGTGGAAAATTCATTAGGTGACGAGAGGTAACCACTGTAAGAAGACTAAATATAACTTAAAACTCATAAGGAGAATTGAGGTCACCTTAGCTCCGATATCATTAAAGTAAAACTTTTGTTTTCTAAAAGGAGACCAGAGGTCACGGTATGTCATTTTACAAGATAGGGCAATAAACCAGAATTCAGCTGCTGTAGGGAAATTAGGGGTAACCTTAAGTGGGAAATCCATGAGGATACCTGAGGTAACCTTCGGTCCTAAACCAATAAAAACTGTTTATCTAAAGAGCATGGGCACTTAATGTGAACTGTATACAATGACACCAAAGGTCATATCTTAAGTCCCAGATAAATGAAATATTGTTATAATATTGTAAATCTTAAGGAAATCCAGAGTCATTTTAATGCAGTTTTGTTGATGGATATTCATCAGAAATCAATCGCTGAAGACTACCTTGCATTTATGAGGAGACTAGAGGACATCTTAGACCTGAAATCAATAGAGTATTAAAATTATCTATCGGGAGACTAGAGGTCACCATACATATGTATGTTAAGATATTCAAATGTTGAGAGCTTCACCAGAGTTCAGCCACTGTATGGGGGACCAGGGGTCACCTTAAGTGGAATAACCATTAGGAGACCGGAGGTAATCTTACGTCCTAAATCAATGAGATAATACCTTTGTTAATCTATAAGGAGACCAGAGTTCACCTTAGATGGATATTCAGTAGAAGTCAGCCACTGGATGGAGACCAGGGGTCACCTTAAATGGAATATTAATTAGAAGACCAGCGGTCACCTCAGGTCCTAAATCAATGAAGTTATAATTTTGTTAAATAATACGGATATAAGAGGTCACCTAAATTCATTTTACAATATGGAAATACACAAGAAGCCATCCACTATAGGGATACCAGGGGTCACCTTGAGTGAAATATCAAGAAGACCAGAGGTCACCTAAGGTTTTAAATCAATGGTGTAATAATTGTGTTAATCTATATAAACCAGGGATCACTTTAAGTAAAATATTCATAATTATACCAGAGCTCACTTATGTCCTAAATCAATGGACATTTACCAAAAGCATCAATTGTAGGAAGAGTAGGGGTCACCTGATGTAGAATATCCATATAAGAAAACCAAAAATCACATTAGGTCTTAAATCAATATAGTTGTAATTTTGGTAATATATTTTATTGAAAGACCATGGGTCACATTCTGACATTTTGGAAGATTGAGATTTACCAGCCACTGTAAGACTTTCTTAAGTTGAACATCAATAATGATACCTTAGTCAATAAAGAACCGTTTTGTTAATCTATAAGGAGAACTGGGGTCCCCATATGTCATTTTGAAGATAGCGATTGACCAGAAGTCAGCCACTGTCGGGAGACCATACATCAGGGGTCACTTCAAGTCAAATATCCATACCTTAGATCCTATTTCAATGTAGTATTTATTCTTCTAAACTATAGGGTCAGTCATTTTCGAAGATAAAAATTCACTAGGTTCAGCAAATGTAGGGAGAACAGGGGTCACCTTTAGAGAAACATTAGTAGGGAGAGCAGAGGTAAAATTAGCTTCATAATTTTTTAAAGCAATAATTTTTTTTATGATTTATAGGGAGACCAGATCTAGATGTCTTATGTCACATTACAAGATGAACATTCATTTTACAAGACTGGGCATTCACCAGAAGTCAGTCACAGAAAGGAAATGGAGTATCCATAAGCAGACAAGAGGTCACCTCAGGTCCTCAATCAATAAAGAATTGGTAATCAAACAGGAGACAAAGAGTCATCTAATGTCATTTTGAAGATGAGATGGAGATTCACTAGAAGTCAGCCATTGTCGAGAGACCACTGTTTACATAAAGTGAAACATTTAAAAGGCGACCAGACGTCAACGTGGGTCCTAGGTCAATGTAATATTAATTTTCTTGAATGATACGAAGTTCAAATGTCACCTTATGTCATTAACAAGGACATCCATAAGGAGACCAGATGTCATTTCACGTCCTAAATCAATGAACCAATTATTTTGTTTATCTTTAGGGAGACCAGAGGTCACCTTATGCCATTTTAAAAGATAGATAATCAGCCATGGCAGGGATACCATTATGTACAAAAAGACCAGAAATCACCTTAGGTCCTAAATCAAAAAAATACTAGTGATAATTTAAATATAAAAGAGGTCTTCTTACGTCATTCTACAAGATTGATATTCCCCAGAAGCCAAAGGAAAACCAAAGGCCACCTTTAGTAATCGATCTATGTTGTTATGGTTCTGTAAACTAATAACAGATAGTGGAGGTCACCTTATATTTTTTTCAAGATGGAGATTAAAAAATGCATCTACTGTTGGGAAACCATAGATCGCCTAAAGTGGAATATCCATAAGGAGAAGAGATATCACCTTAGGTCCTAAATCAATATACTAATTTGTTAATCAATACAAAGACCAGATGTCACCTTCTTTTACAAGATGGGCATTTATCCGAAGTCATCTACTGCAGAGAAAGCAGGGGTCAGTTTAAGTGGAATATCCATGAGGAGCCCAGAGCTCACCGTATGTCCTACATTAATGTAGTAATAATAAATTTTTTTTCAATAGAAGATTAGAGGTCCCCTAATGTCATTTTAAAAGATGCATATTCACCATATGCTATCCTCTCAACGGGGACTAGGGGTCACTTTAAGTGGTGTTTCCATAAAGAGATGAGAGGTCCACTTAGGTCCTAAATCAATTAGTATTTTGTTTAATTAATACGAACACCAGATGTCACCTTTTACAAGATGGACATTTACCAGAAGTCATCGAGACCAAGGGGTCATTTTAACTGGAATACCTATAAGGTGATTAGAGGTCACCTTAGGTTCTAAGCAGGTGTAGTTATAATTTTATAAATCAATCCGATGATCAGAGATTTGCTTATGTCATTTTACAGGAAAGAGATTCCCAAGAAGTCATCCACTGTAGGAAAACCAAAGTTCACCTTATGTCATTTTACAAGATGTAGATTAAAAAAAAGTCAGCAACTATAGGGGGACCAGGGCTCACCTTTTAAGTGAAATATCCAAAAGGCTTAGATTTAATATCTAAGTCATAATTTTGTTAAACAATACAGAGACCAGAGGTCACCTAATGTCATTTAACAAGATAGAGATTAATCAAAGTAAACCACTGTAGAGAGACCAAGGATGAAATTGAATGAATTATCCATAAGATGATGAAAGGTCATCTCTGGTCCTAAATTATTGTAGTAATTTGTTAGTCAATACTAAGACCAGATGTCACCTTCTTTTACAAAATGGAAAAATCATCGTAAGTCATCCACTGTAGACAGACCAGGGTCGCGTTAAGTAGAATGTCTATTAGGAGACCAGAGGCCATCTTAGCTTCTAAATCAATGTAATATTTTGTAAATCAATACGGATACCAGAGGTTATCTGTTGCTATTTTAAAAGACGAGAAGCATTCGTTATATTCATGTTTATTATGAAGAACAAATTACTTTGAGGCAAAAATATTACATAAAGATGTAAATGAATACGAAGACCCGAGTTCACCTTGTATTGTTCATCATTGGGAGACCAGAGGTTGCTTTAGTTATAAGGAAACAATAAGTTAAAAATGTGGTGTGTGAAGAATTATAACCCAAATCAACTGAAAACAAAAAGCTCAAACTCTGACCTATGACAGACAAAAACGGTACACATTTTTTCCTAATTTTCTGTCGTCAAAGGGGAAGGGGTAACAATTTGCTTGTCTTCATCTATCTATAAGATGCAATTCACAATGAGTCCGTGTTTTCTATGTTTATTTTTTGCAATTTCATTAATTTGTCTCTGGAAAACCAAACTCCACATATATAAGGGGTTTTGTTTACGAAAATTAACAAATTTAGAAATTTTCAATTTGATATCCGAACATACGCCTACTCATGTGGTTTCATTTGGTTGATCTGCTTATGGTGAGAAAAGATTTTACTGTTTCTTTTTCTTCATTATGTTGAGTCTGTTTGAAAATGATATTCTGTACTTGATTAAAGTAATATTACATTACACTTGTGTCCCTGTTCCATTAGAGGGAAAACCAGGCAACGTTGAGTTTCACGAAAAGGTGGACACTTAACCGGGACTGAATTTTACACCTGCTAATGGGTATGTGTAAGTCCATAGTCTGCACACAAAAATGACGAGTGTTTTGTTTCTAAGTAAAAAAAAAATAAGAATTTTAATTTTGGGTTTGTTTTACGTGTTATGAAGGAAAACGTTTACATTTATTGAAACAATTGTACATGTTTAACTTTAAAAATTTACAGTGCTGCTATCCTGAAAGTTGACAAGGATAGGATAGGATAGGATGCTTGATGCACGATACATGATAGAAATATAAAAGTTAAGTTCTATCCTATCCTATCCTATCTTATCCTGCATCCTGTAGCCAATTAGATTCGAGTATAAATTTCAGAGTTATTTTGCGAAACGAAAATTGGCGTAACAATGTATTTTTAATGTCAATTTAATAAGTTTTACAAGTTAAACCATTTAAGAATAATTATTATATCAAGAAGGCGGTGCATAACATTGATGCGCGCTAAAATGTCGGCGCTACATCTTTGTCAATTCGTACGCAAGTACTGAGTTACTCTGAGAATTCGATGCAATATTTGACAACGTCAGAAATAGATTTCTGTATTTACTTCAATTAAAGTCTGCAAATTAATAAAAGCTTGAATTTATAAACGACTAATTCGGCATTTTAAAAGATAAACATGTAAACAAGAAACAGACATTGCTTTACGTTTCATATAATTTCTTCGATGCCCAATAACAGGGACGCATATTTTTGTCCGATATTGACCTGAACATATCGAATTAATAAAGGTTAGCTAGCTTTAAATGCTTAAGAGTTTATACATTGAAAATAATTCAGAGTGATTTAACTATGAACGATATAAACTTCCTAAAGGAATTATTCATTTCCAGATCGTGTTTACATTTATCGCCGAACGAATCGCTCGAGTAATGATAATTACGATCAGTTATGTGATAAGAAAATAATTTGATAAGAATATGTGACTAAACAGTTCCTCAATAAGTGCATCGAAGTTATTGATCTGTTTTGTTTTGGGTTTTTTTTTGCATAACTATAATAAAATCAAAAATCGAATCGCTTACCTGTTTGTTTACGTTATTGTGTCCATCCCGCGTACGACTTAATTTTACTGTAGCACAGGTAAGTAAGTTGTCCCCCTCTAAAAGTATTCGGTTTTAAGATTAAATTATTCATTTTTAGTACTAAATTAATTGATAAAATCATTCAATTCTTAAATTGCGTTTCATATAACTTGCATTCTTATATTCTGAAGGTATGGGATAGGATAGGATAGGATAGGATAGGATAGAGCTTATTTGCAGGATAGGATGCAGGATACAGGATATAGGATAGGATAGAATAGTTTTGTCAACTTTCACGATAGCAGCACTGTAAGACCTTGATTTCGCATTTTAACAGCTACAGTTTGTTCACATGGTTTGAAAATAGAAGGGTCTCCATTCTGAGAGCCAGAGACTATTTTATTTCAGGTGTAAGAGCTTTGGTTGGAAACATTTACATCCCTCTTAGTCCCTAATTTGAGGTACCTTCCGCTTAATCCTGATAATTTTACCCTGTTGGCTGGTCCATCGGTATTATAAAAGCTAGGGCCGTTGCTAAAAATAGAACCGATTGCGGAAAAAGACAGTTTTCTCATAAATAAAGAATTTAAGCTAAAGCCGAAATTTGATTATCACAAAATCATTTTTTTTTTACTTATATCGTATGTAAAATAATGAAATTATTATTTCAAAACAAAATTTTTTATGTTACTCTTGCTTATTTATCAAAAAATCGATAAATCTGCATACACATTAGATAAAATGAATAAATTTTCAAAGAGAATTTAAGCTCTTATAATTTTATTTATGTACAGAATTCTTTAAAATTTCCATATTATTTACAGCTTAACGCCCTTAGTCAATTGGAAATAAAATTACCCAAGGGACCGGTCTTTTCAAGATCACAATTAGCATATATTTGGTAAACTCTTTAAAATATATATTTTGAAAAAATATCCGTAAAAATAATACTGTGCAAAGGTTTATTATTTCATAACTCTAAAAAATATGTTTTCATTATTTTTAAATAGAAAACATGATTTAAACAAACTGTTGATTAATCTGTATTATTTAAATCGCAAAAGATGGTTTCTGAGGATATCGGTAAGTATTATGGATCGAGATGGGTATTTAGAAATTGCAGTCACATGCGTGGATAATGCTAACTACCTGATATATGCCTTCAAGACAAAACCTCTATTCAAACTTTTTTACTGGTTTTAAAGACTGTTCTTATAATGAAATATCTTCTCATCAGCGCATGATTTTAATTCTAAAAACATTTTTTTGGCGGAAAATAAATCTATGCTCGTTGCTAATAGGATAAAGATGATAAAGGTCAAATTATTAGGGTCTTCCGTTTCCAACGGAAGACCCTCTTGTTTTTCTTCGGTTTCTTTTTATTAGGGTCTTCCGTTTCCAACGGAAGACCCTCTTGTTTTTCTTCGGTTTCTTTTTATTATTATTTTATTTTTTATTTTTTTTCTGACTCCTTCTCGGCTTTATATCTCAAAAAGTTTTCATCCGATTTCAATGAAATTTTCAGAGCTTTTGTAAAGTAACCGTGCCTCAAAGATGATAAAGTTTCAGCATTTACGTCACTTCTGTTCAAATTTGGCGGCCATCTTTAAATTTAAAAAAAATGATTTTGTCCGGAAGAAATCTCCGGGAACTTTAAAGATATCACTTTGAAATTTGTACTGGTGATAGATTTATCAATTCTATAATGTACGGGGGGTTTAAAATTTTGTTCATCAATTTTGCTCAAAACCGGAAGCAGTTCCAATTTTTGGAAATTTTCATTTTTTTGAACAAAAGACAATACTACAGTCTTATAGAACTTGCCATGGTGAATTCAAATCTGAAATCCGTTTGAAAATCAAACAATTCATTACAGAGATATCGGGGTTTAAAAATTGATTTTTCCGGAAATTTTGATTCCGCGTCCTTGATTTAAAAAATAGCGTAATGTTCAAAGTAAAATTAATTCGTACCAAAAATAATTGCTAAGTCGTGCTTGAACACATTCAGATTTTTTTTGTCAAGTCGTTCTTAAAATCAGAAAGGTTTTTGTTAATTCGTACTTAAAGTCATTCGGATTTTGTTAAGTCGTACCAGGAATAATTCGCTTTTTTCATCTTTTTATTTTAGTTACTCTTGTTGTTGGTTTAAGAGCTCTGCTTCTTACAGGAACTTCCGGCTTTACTTCCGACATTAACGGAAGACCTACTTGTTGCTTTGCAACGAGCTTTGCTCTAGTTATTATTTTATTTTTTTTTATTTTTTTTCTGACTCCTTCTCGGCTTTATATCTCAAAAAGTTTTCATCCGATTTCAATGAAATTTTCAGAGCTTTTGTAAAGTTACCGTGCCTCAAAGATGTTAAAGTTTCAGCATTTACGTCACTTCCGTTCAAATTTGGCGGCCATTTTTAAATTTAAAAAAAGTGATTTTGTCCGGAAGGAATCTCTATAAACTTTAAAGATATTGCTTTGAAATTTTTACTGATGATAGATGTATCGATTCTATAATGTACGGGGGGTTTAAAATTTTGTTCATCAATTTTGCTCAAAACCGGAAGCAGTTCCAATTTTTGGAAATTTTCATTTTTTTGAACAAAAGACAATACTACAGTCTTATAGAACTTGCCATGGTGAATTCAAATCTGAAATCCGTTTGAAAATCAAACAATTCATTACAGAGATATCGGGGTTTAAAAATTGATTTTTCCGGAAATTTTGATTCCGCGTCCTTGGTTTAAAAAATAGCGTAATGTTCAAAGTAAAATTAATTCGTACCAAAATTAATTGTTAAGTCGTGCTTGAACACATTCGGATTTTTTTGTCAAGTCGTTCTTGAAATCAGAAAGGTTTTTGTTAATTCGTACTTAAAATCATTCGGATTTTGTTAAGTCGTACCAGGAATAATTCGATTTTTTCATCTTTTTATTTTAGTTACTCTTTTTGTTGGTTTAAGAGCTCTGCTTCTTACAGAAACTTCCGGCTTTACTTCCGACATTAACGGAAGACCCACTCGTTGCTTTGCAACGAGCTTTGCTCTAGTTTTACCTTGTGCTTTTATCTCCCTTATGCACTGGAATATATATCTCGGTCAGGATTTCATTTGGATGTTTATGGACTTTCAGGGATTAACTCCCATATATATTTGTTAAAAACTAAATGCATGGTTATGATGTCCATGAAGCCCTCTACTAAAATTGTGAAATTCATGACCCCTTTGTTAGGTGTTCAGGCTCTAGGGTGGGGCCAATATGGCCATATAGTAAAAATGTTTTAAATCTTAAAAAATCTTCTTCTCTACTCCCGTGTGAGCAAAAAACTGAATACATGGTTATGATATCCACAATCTCCTTTACCTAAATTGTGAAATTCACGGCCCCTGGGTCAGTGGTTCAGGACATGGGGGGGGGGGGGGGGCAATATGGCAATATAGTGATAATGCATATAATGTTTAAAAATCTTCTTCTCTATTCTCACACATCTGTATAAAAAAAACTGAAGAATAATTATGTTTACCAGGGAGTCCTCTACTGAAATTTTAATTTTCATGTCCCCTCAAGGATGGGTTTTTACTCTGGGGCAGGGCCAAAATGGATGTATAGATGCTAATGCATATAACGTTAAAAAATCATCTTCTTTACTCCCACACACCTGAACGGAAAACTGAATTCATGATTTTGTAGACCAGATCTTTAAGTCTTTTAGTTTAGTTTAGTTTCACAGTTCTTTTTGAAATGTGGTCGTCATTACAAATTTATAATTTTTCTACTCCAGTATGAAACCTAATTATTAGATGCATATATGAGACACCATGACAAGTTTGTGTATGGGAATTATGCTACTCAGGTGACCGTTAAGGCCAATTGGCCTCTTGTTGCTTCTATGATATATTACAAATTAACCCCCAGTAAAAAGCTATAAATAAAAGACTTTAGACTCCTCTGGTTCCCTAATTATAGGGGCCAATCCGTTTAATAAGTATTTAACAAAAAACAAAAAAAAATATCTTTTAAAATTAAAAGTTTCATAAAAATTGGCCGAACCATTTCCGAGAAATCGCCTACACAAATTTTGTAAGAAAAAAATAAGTAATTACGATCTCGTTGCGAGCAACTAGGAGGTCTTCCGTCCGATTTTTTAACTAGAGATACATGTATGACCTCTTGACTTTGCTTTTTAACAGCTACATCTATACTACTATATTAAAATAATAGACTTGAATTTTCGGGCTTAATACTGAGGATCGGAAGAGGACTGTCTCTGGGTTTATATATTTTAAACATCATTGGTACTTGAAGATTACCAATTTTTTTTTTTTTCTTAATCAAGCTTCGCTCAATAATAATCAACAAAAATTCCTTTAAAAAATCCGGAAATTTATATCTTGATTTTTTTTTATTTTACGATCTGGCGCATACGCATTACAAACAGACTAAATCATGGAAGGCTCTTTAGTCTATGTTTCCACAATGTCACATTGAATAAACCCAGAAACGATATTACCAATAGGCGTATATTTTCATTGAAAATTTGTCATATATTCTGTTCATGAAAGGAAATACGGGAGATAACTCTAACTCTGTGCATTTAATATGAAAAATCACGAGAGTTCCAAATATCAACATGGTGTGTAAATTCGAAGCGAGTAAAACGTCGGTGAAAAAGAGTTGAATTCTTCGTTTATATGAATTGAATTTGTAGATGAGAGGTATTTACAGCTTTAAAATGGTTTGTTATGAATATTTTGACTGTTATTTTTATCGCAGCTGCATAAATTTTCTCCAAAACCGTTTCGGAGCGATTCTGCATTTTTTTTAGCAACATTACGGGTATATGGAATGCATTTTAACTGTCGTGAAGGCCTGTCCCGAAACACAGTAAGATTATTCTAACTAAGCAGAGTGTAGTGAAATTAATAGTGTATTGGTTACATAAATGTAAGTAATACGGTGTGTCGATGTATCTGTTTCGTAAATGTCAGATATCATATGCAATGTCAACCAGTGTTTACACGGATCAAAGTCTAGTATGATTTGTAAATATAATAGAGGGGTCTTCATTCTAAGGGCCAAAGACTATTTTATTTCAGGTGTAAGAGCTTTGGTTGGAAACATTTAAATTTCTCTTGGTCCCTAACTTGAGGGACATACCACTTTTTCAGATTAAATAAAAGGTCAGTTAAAACTAAATACATTTTGTTCATCACGTGTTAAGAAATGTGTTACTGTTCTTGGGATATCTGGAAAAAAAACGTCATAGAGGCTGACCCCATATCTGCAAATTGAGACCCTTTAACGAAATTTTGATGATTAATTATTGTTCATTACATTAATAATGGCATCTTTTTATCTATAGTGTTTATCAAAATAATTTTCCTTCATTATTATATTATATGGGTACATAAAGTAAGATAAACATTTTTGTTTCTATGGTCTATTACAAAATTTCCCCAGTAAAGAGCTATTAAAAAGGTTTTAGACCCCTCTTGTTCCCTAATTTTATTCTGAACCTAAAAACCCCTTATTACGTAACCCATGAGAAAATTATTTTATTGTATGGGTACATAACAGTAAGATAAAACTTTTGCTTCTATGATCTATTACAAAACACCTCCCAGTAAAGAGCTATGATTAAAATACTTAAGACCCCTCTAGATACCTAATTTTAGTGACAAGTCCCTTTTTGGTATTGAACAAAAGGTTGTTTAAAACTAAACATATTTTGTTCAACAAGTGTTTCAAGTTCTGTCACTGTTTTTTAGATATCTTAGAAAGAACGTTTATGGTGCCGACCCCTTATCTCCTTATCGGGGCCGTTTCACGAAATTTGATGATTGTATATTGTTCAGTATATTATTATGAGCATCATTCCTTCTATACTGCTCATCAAAATATTTTTTTCTTTACAAGATATAGGTGATCAAAGTTTTGATATTCTGACCCCTAAAAGCCCCTAATTACGTTATCCATAAGAAAACTAGAGACGAGCTCGTTGCAAGCAACGATTAGGTTTTCCGTCGTAGCTGCGTCATACTTGTGACGTATTACAAAAAATTGATAGCTGACCATAGTACAATATTAGATGTGTAAACACTGAGAAACAAAGTATTATATTTCTGTGACGGCGTAGATTTTACGGTGATAGAGAATTCGTCTGGATCTGCATCGGTCGTGTGGAGTACGAATCGGGTGAGGGAATGTTGGCGTAAAGTGTATAAGGTAAAAGGTTGGGGCGCGCTGTCGGCCGTAAGCTAAATCGAAGGGTAGGTTTGCCGTATTCCCGAAGGTCCATCAGTATACAGTTCCAGAGAAATAAACAGGCAATTGATGCAGGATTCCACATTATTGGACGAGACTCAACGATGGCAACATTATAACAATTTAACAGACAGACATGTTACAAACAAGTCGGATATGGCCAGAAGTGGCCTCTGGACTCAAGTCTCTGGGAGATTCGGACGTGGCCGGGGCTGGCCGCCGTATTCCAGACTGCACATTGACAATTGTACATAACTATTTATAAGAATCTTAACAATGAGTATAAATTGACAGGTAATGATATAAGTAAGCTGAGTGAAAGGTTCACAGATATAAAATAATTAAATAAACTCAATGAGTCTTTGATGTCCAAGAAATGAAAATCTGATAATTGCACAATGTTGTTTAAAGAGATTAACAGTCCTTGAGACATGACACTCTGTCTCTTTGAAATCAGATATAAAGTCTGAAAAGTGTCAATCACTAAATAAAAAAGTAACTATGTAAGAAATAAACTGTGAAAAAAAATTTACGAAACAGATGTTGAATTTTACAAGTAAAGTAAAAAATAAAATAATTTATTTATAATTGAACGGTGCATTTTGCACGATGATACTACATGTTTATAAGCAAATACAGATCTTAACACGTTGTCTCTAGTTTGATTCGCCGCATTTTATTCACAGAGAGGGACTGTGGTTATGCCCGGCACGAAGGTAAAAAGACCATTGGCAAACGTTTTACACGCATTTTTATCGAACGCAAGCGCCAATGAATCTCTTAGTATAAATGCGGAGATCCTGGAAATTTTACAAGGGGTTTTGAAGAATAATTTTGTATTTGGAGGAGGGGGAATATGCGCGGATCAGAAAATTTTTCCGGGGTGGGGGTTGAAAAGTCAGACGGTTATTTGAGTTTGCCAAGGGATGTCCGAGGCATATTTGGTAAGTTTATAATGTACACGTAATTGAAAGAAATTTCGCTTGGGGGGGGGGGGGGGGGGTCTGGAACCTTTCCCCTTCTAGATCCGCGCACGGAGAAGTCCGATGCTGGTAATTTTACTGTAATTTTAACAATTTTTATTTAATTATTCATGTTCATAATTATCAAAAACCAATATTAATTTCAAAGCAGTTAAAACTTAAAACTTAAGATACGAACTATTTAGTCTCGGTGAGTATTGCGTCCGCGTACGAAAATAATGGCAATTTTCAAGAAATTCGGATGGACGATCTGTGTCCTAGGTCGTCCATCCGATTCTTTTTCTGACTAAAAGCTACAGACCTGCAGTTAGATATTGTCAAACTATTATTGATTATGTCAATTTGTTTGTCTCAAAGAATCATTTTTTAAATCAATAAAGTTTTACCTAAAAAAAAAAGAAAGAAATCGGGCACAATTTTCAATGTTAGCATTTTACAATTTTATGGTCTAATAGTATTTCAAGAAACAACTCTTCATTGCTTTATCCGAAATATTGCATGAAAAAAATTTACATCGCATTTTTAAAATTACAAAAGGATATTCAAAATGAACCGATTAACCGCTAACAAACAGGCATAAAGAGAGACTGAGAACCAATTTCTTCTCTTTTTTTTTTTACATCAAAAGAAATTAAAAAATAAATCAAAGTATATGTTTTCTTTGTTCTTTGTTTCTTTCGTTAATGAAAATGTAGATCAGCAAGGGGTTTTTTTTTCGTGCAAGCACCTACTTAACAGATTGTTACACGGGTCTAAAACGATGACAAATATCGAAAAGGCAATATTGTGGGTGAAGGATGAATGTGTAGTTTGTTTTTTAAGTTTATTTTTGATACATGTAATTATATTTATCTGGATCGGTTATGTTTGTTAGTTTGTTTTGTTTATTAAAGAGGGGAATAAAGAAATGAGTAATTTCCAAGCACGTAGCATCGTTTTAGAAAGTGGGGGGGGGGGGGCAAACTCATCCAACAAATCTTGACAAGCAAAAAAATAAAAAAAAGTTGAATTTTCCAAAATTTTCACTCATAATTTCATGATTTTCATACCATTTTTTTACATGCTACCAAAATGTGTGGGGGGGGGGGGGGAGGGGGGGGTGGGGGGGGGGGCAACTCCATGATAATTCAATTATTTTATGTTAATTTCATAAAAATAGTTTGCTTCGAGAAAAAGTGGGGAGAGGACATCTTTATGTCATATAACATGTGAAACTGATTTCATTCCACCCACAAGCTTGAAATAATGAAATAATTTTAATGAAAACAATATAAATAGACGGGTGCGTCTTTTTACCCCAATGAACCCCAATGATACCCCAATGAACCCCAATGATACCCCAATGATACCCCAATGAACTTTCAAATACCCAAATGATACTAAGTATGTTCATAATTGATACACTTAATGAATTTTATGTGACAACATGTTACACAAATGAAATTTCAACTACGTGCCGTTTTTTCACCGATTGGGCCATATCTTGTGATGGGAAATTATTAGAATTTTTTAAGCTAAAATTTGACTCAAAGATTGTGACCTGAAATTATGTCCTGATGGGAGCTTTGGTCATTTGTGCTAGTTCAACATAACTTTAAGAAAAAGAGACATATCGATTCTTTTCCATTAGAGAAAGACTTCAGTTTTTACTTCTACGTCTTTCCAATAAATGATGAATGCAGAAAAATGAAGGTTGAATGAGATAACCCCCTCTCTTCCCAACTGCTTTTTAATTTTGCTCCCCAATTGCTTTAAATTCTTATTTGGGACAGTAATAAAAAATTATAGAGAAATTTAACATTAGAGCAAATTGAATATATCATCCATTTCAATGTGGATTTCTTAAAACCCTGCCAGCTCCTCTAAATATTCAGCCATGGTTTGGATTTTTTATTTTAATTTTAAAGAATAGTTTTTAAAAAAAGAATTAAGAAAACTTTCGGTCAAAAATGAACAAAAACAAAAAGGAAAAAAAAACCACTTGATATTAATTATATACATGTACGGTGTTTATTCACACGCTTGGGCGGAAAATCTTTTAACTATGCACACATTTAGTTTTATTGGGGTATTAATATTTCAAAGTTCATTAGGATATCATTGGGATATCATTTGGTATCATAGGGGTATCATTAGGTGTATTAAGGTATCATTGGGGTAACATTGGGGTTCATTGGGGTATCATTGGGGTTCATCGAGGTATCATTGGGGTTCATTGGGGTATCATTGGGGTTCATTGGGGTATCATTGGGGTTCATTGGGGTAAAAAGACGCACCGTAAATTAGACCTCATAAATCCCATATCAAACGACATATTACCACTTGATTCTGCGCGTCTTTTTAATGAATTTTTAAACAGCGGCAAATTCTAAAATGTATTTTTAAAGGTAATGTTAGCTGCAAGTCTGTTGACCTTGTATGAAAAATTTCGGATGCTAGTCAATTTTTCCGGGATACAGACCGAGCGGTACATATATACAGCTAAGGTAACTAAGAATGATTCCAATTAAATACTTTGCTGAGTAATGCAAGCTTTTAAGAAAGCAATACTTATATTTGTTTAAAATGTAACACCCAAATACTTCGTCTTACATTCGCTATTTGAAGAACAAGCAGAACCAGTATCAGTCTGACCGGCCTAACCATATACATTGTTGGAATTTTATTGTCCTAGCATTGCATTGCTCTGCATGTACACAATTTCTTTTAAAAATGAAACACTTAAAGTGTTCATCTATATGGCTACACATAACGTACACACGTGATTCAAAATAACCCACACGGAAAACGGTAAAGAATTCAGTCATTGAGTCTACATTTTATAGAACTTGTAAAAAAAAACATTGCGGGTCTGAATGTTTGTTGATATGTCAATATATCAATATACAGTTTGTTAATTATTTTCGATTGCTAAGGCTACAGCGTATTTGATGAACATTGAATAACATTTTTTCCATGCCACTTTTTTCCATGGAAGATAGCGGATATAAGTATAAAGCATTTATAAAATTTATTTAATTACCTCTTTAGAATTGTGTATGGAATAAATAATTTATAAGTTGCTGCTGAAGGTTGTTTGGTATTTTCGTTTGAAGATGTTTTGCAAGTAAAAAACCTGAAACGCGGGGCAAGTCATAATTAATATCCCTAAAAACCTTTGGCTTTGGATTCAAATATTATCCTATACGAATATTAAGTTCACTTTTTAAAATCATCTCCACGATGATAATTATATTATATCCATCACAAATTGCCAGCGTACATTGTCATGTCAGTAATACACATTGTGCTTTATATGACGACCGTGTATACGTATTGTAGAAAAGTTGAGTTTAATTACCATGCATTGGAATCATTTTGTTAACACATCTCCCAGTACTGAAAGAATTCAAAATGTCTCTGTTACAGTAACACAGTGGGGCGTTAAACGTGTACGTCCAGCTCTACAAGCACATGCACTGTCGTCTAGGCGACGGCCTGAATACAGCTAGCGACTCTCCTATCGATCGGTTACCTGAGTCTCGTAATGCATCTAAATATAGACAGGGGCACAGTTATGAAACAAACAACAAAAATAAGGTCAAAGAGGTTTATCTATATGAAATGAAAATGTACATATGTATAAAAACATTTGGGAATTTTATGTGGAATTATTTTTGCGCGCTACATGTATCAGTTAATGCATTACAAGAAGCCCTTTCATAACCTCATAAACGTGCGCACCCCCACAAAAATGGACCGAACTGACAACAATTGTTTCTGCAAATACGGACTATAAATTACGAAAACATTAAATTGAATACTATAGAAAATTAATTTCTTTACAACTTTGCTTCAATAATGCATTAGAAATGTTTATTCCTATTTAAGTTATTGACAAGAAACTTTGGACGCCTCTAACTCCCTAATTATAAGGGCCAGCTCCTTTTTCGGTATACCGAATGAAAGGTCTGGGTAAGACCAAGATCTTTTAAAATACATGTTATAACAAATTTTTATCAGGTAGAAAACTAACACGGAAAATACGCGAATTTTTTTTATTTTTTTTCTTACCTTTGTTTCAACAGCTATACCACCCCTTTTATTTGCATTTAAATAATAAATAAAATATATCTCGCACAAATTCAATGTATTAGCTTCCAAACCAGCCCATCTTTGAGACTCTGCCAGTCATCGTTAAAGCTAAACCCCCTGGACAAAAGAAGTCGTTAAATTTTACTAAAAGGGGAATAACTCAAAACCGGATAGGGATTTTCCTCAACTTAAATATGCAACGACAACATCAACGACAAGAAGAAATTTGAAAAAAATTTCAGAATAATAGTAAGGTTTTCCGCTGAGAGCGGAAAACCTTAATTATTATATTGTATCGGTACATAACAGTAAGATAAACATATTTGCTTCTATAACCTATTACAAAATATCCCTAAGTAAAGATCTATAGATAAAAAAATTAAACCCTTCTAGATCCCTAGTCGTAGGGGCCATCCCCTTATTCTTGATATTAAACGAAGAGTCTTGTTAATATTCACTTTTTCTCATTATATGTCTTAACAAAATATTTTTCAGAAAATTAGAGATGAACAAGGAAAACCGTGAAAAATTACGACGTTTTGTTAGTCTCAATTTTCGGGATCAGGCGAGCTTTAACGCTTTTTGAGCATGACAAAAATTAATGCCAACTGGCACATTTACAATCTCTTGTCCACAATCCCTGAAAATTTAAACTCAATAATATCTTTTACTGTTTAGGAGGAGATCCCTGGATAAGCCGACCCTCTGAAAATCGCTAAAACGTCTTTATCTCAAGAAAGGAAATGACGTGATCAAATTAAAAAAGTGTTCATTAAGTTTAGATCAATATCTATGAGATCTGAAAGTTTCAAAAAAATCGGATGAGCCTTTTTTAGGAAATCACGTGCACAAATTTTATAAGAAGAAAAAAATAAGAATAGGGAAAAAGAAACCGAACGAAAGTAATAAGGTCTGTTGGAAAAAGGAAGACATTAATAATCGGGAAAAAGAAACCGAACGAAAACAATATGGTCTGCCGTTGGAAAACAGAAGACCTTAATGATTTTTTTTTTTATAAATTATATTTTATTTTATTTTATAAAAAACAAAAATCTTATTGACATTACTGGAACATGTCATTATATCTGATGTAACGAATTAATTTAATTTAATTAATTTAAGACGAATTGTTAACTTTACGGTGTTTAGAAAAAAGTTCGTACAAAATAATAAAGGGCATAGATCCTTCTGTAAACAACCAATTCATGTTTAGTAAATAATAATTTATCAATCCATGAAATAATATTGGCCAGGTTTGTCTACTGATTTGATTATAAAGCAGGTATTAATGAGGAGCGTGAAATCTACAGGCGGATTAACACGTGGAAGAAGAATGGGGGAAGCTCAGAGGGCACAATGGCTTTTGTATATGCCAATATTAGCAGAATATAATCAGGCGATGCACACATTTACTGACACAGGATACCAAACAAGTGATCAGCATGTCGATATGTCCAGATCAAGAATGGAAAAAGACAACAAAGATGTCAATGTATTGCGCGACTTCTTGAAAGATAGGGACCTCTTTGTCTTACATGACAAGACTTTGCGTAACATTGAAACCGGAATGATTGCAGACAACGACGCAAATGCAGATGCTGCAAAAAGTATAGGCAAAAAAAATATACAGGATATGGCTGGACAATTGGTATCAGAAATTTCATTTCAAAGGAAAGATCAAGTGGTTCCTCTTGATATAAAAGGAACATCGAACAGTAATGTTACACAATTCTCGCAAATTGATCCTCAGCTCATGTTTCAGAGGTTGACAGCGGTTGGATCAGAAACACTGAACACAACAGCTGAGTTGTTTTAATGTGAATTTAAAGCTTTCCGTCATCAATGTTTGAAGCAAATGGTCTTTTAAAGCAGGCAGCAAAAGCCACGCTAGGTGAAGCTATATGGAGTACAGGTGACTGCCATGCTGATGAACTCCCAACAACAAATCTATTAGCGAGGCCGGGTCTAATTTTTTCTGCCCTAGATTTTTTAATGAAATATTTTACATGAATTTCTACTGATATAATTATTATTTGACGGAAAAAAAATCAGACATTTACCACACCGTTTGTTCAAGGGGTCATCTCAAAGTTTGTTAATCTTTAACATGGGACCCTATGGGATTTTGCCTGAAATGTATCAATTTTGCACATTTTTTACATTTTTTTAAACTTCTACCCTAAGAATTTCTTTTTCTGTTCTACATATTAAAGTTATTGCTTAAAGACATCAAATGGTCAAATAAACTAGATCTCGTTACGAGTAACGAGTAGGTCTTCCGTCCGATTTTGTTTTCATATGATACGATGAAATATCGATATTCTCTGCCAAATCTGCGATCTTGGTGAAACTAGGTTTTTTGTCTCGAGACCGAAAACGGACGAACAAAAGAGGTTTATGAAAATAAAAGCTAGGTTTTTTTATACATTTGTTTAGCGTACATTACTGTTAATCATGGAAGATGAAACACCAAAGATAATCAGTTAAACTTGTGAAAAAAATGAATTGTTTGAACTCTTCTGGTGAGTCCCGAAGTGACAGTTGACAAATGAAAACCCGTTAAATATATCTTCAATCGATTGTCTATCATTTATAAAAGTTTGTGTCTCAATCACTTACAGTGACTAAAATCTCGCTGGTATCAATTTTGTAAAAAGGCTAGGTACCAAAGATATTTGAAATTTTGATTGTTTTCAAGTTATCTGTAATATAGTTTACGAGTGTCTTGGCCCCTTATTTAAGGGGCCAGCCCCTTTTTCTTGAGTTCAATCGAAAGGTCTCACGAATACTACATTGTTTGTTCTTACACCCATCTAAAATTGTTGTTCATTTTTGAGATACAAATGATTGAATATTTTAGGGGCCAGCCCTCTAGATCCTTAATGGGGACAGACTTTAGAGTTTTGATTAGTGGAATCGATTAGAATCATCAATGCAAACATTTTCTTTTCTACATTGCCTAACAAAATGTGTCTCCTTCTCTAGATATATTGCATCAAAGTTTAAGTACTTTGGCCCCTTAAAATCCCTAATTACGTCATAAATGGGTGTGAAAATGATTTTACCTGATAAATTTTGCTACAATTAACAACTTTGCTTCTATATTGCATTACAAAATTTTGATCGTTTTTAAGTTATTTGTAATATAGTTTACGAGCCCCTTTTTCTTGATTTTGTTTGAAAGAACGTTTAATTATCTACTACTTTTGTTATATATGTCTTAACAAAATATCAACTGATAAAAAGATACAGATGAAATCGTATGAAAATTTTGAATGAAAATACGTACTAAATTTTCGAGCCCAGGCGAGCTCCAAGAAATGGCGCCACTGGCGTAAAACAACATAATAGTGCACAACTTCAAACTATAGACTACCTATCCTGAAAATTTCATAGTCATATCTCTGATAGTTTCTGAGATCAGCTCTGCACAAAATAGGTCGTGAAAATGTGCAAAATGGCCGATAAATCGGTACCGGAAGTGACAACACATAAAATCTAAAAAATGATTGAAATCGGTCGAATAGTTTTCGAGAAATCGCGTGCACAAAATTTGTGGAAAAAATAATAATAACTAGAGCAAAGCTCGTTGCAAAGCAACGAGTGGGTCTTCCGTTAATGTCGGAAGTAAAGCTGGAGGTTCCTGTAGGAAGCAGAGCTCTTTAACCAATAACAAGAGTAACGATAATAAAAAGATGAAAAAAAATCGAATTATTCCTGGTACGACTTAACAAAATTCGAATGATTTTAAGTACGAATTAACAAAAACCTTTCTGATTTCAAGAACGACTTAACAAAAAAATCCGAATGTGTTCAAGTACGACTTAACAATTATTTTTGGTACGAGTTAATTTTACTTTGAACAGAACGCTATTTTCTTGACCAAGAACGTCGAATAAAAATTTCCGGAAAACCCAATTTTTAAATCCCAATATTATTGTAATGCATCGTCCGATTTTAAAACGGATTTCAGTTTAAAATTAAGCATAAAAAAGCTTCTTTGTTGCTTTATGATTAATATCAAATTATTGGTGAGAAAAGAGTTATTATAAAAAGACTTAATAGCTCTTCTGGCCCCTAATTTGATGGGTCAGCCCCTTTTTCCTGATATCAGATAAAAGGTCTCGCTAATTTAAACATATTTTGTTCTACAAGTGCTAACAAATTGTAAAACGTTATCGAGATATCTTAACAACTGTGTTTTAGGGGCTGACCCTTTAACCCCTTATCGGGGCCACTAACAACAACATATTTGGTATCATTTTGTTTAGAACATTATTTTGAACAACTTTTGTTCTACATTGCTTTTCAAAATATTTCTCCTTTTTCAGATATTAATAATCATAGTTTTCAACTTCTGGCCCCTTGAAACCCCTAATTACGTAATATATGACTTAGGAATGATACTGTATATATAAACAGCTGTACAATGAACATTTTTGCTTCTATAGTTAATAACAAATTATTGTTCAGTGAAGAGTTATTGTAAGAAGATTTTAGACCCCTCTTGACCCCTAATTTGAGGGGCCAGCCACTTTTTCTTGATGTCAAATGAAAGGTCTTGAAAATATAAACAAATTTTGTTCAACAAGTGTTCACGAAATGTTAACCGTTCTTAGGATATCTTTACAAATGTGTTTTAGGGGCCGGCCCTTTATCTCCTAAATGGGGTCATGAACAAAAACATTTAAGGTGGCATATTGTACAGAACATTATTTTAAGCAACTTTTGTTCTACAATGCTTTTCAAAATATTTCTCCTTTTTCGTATATTAATGATCGAAATTTTGAATTTCTGGCCCCATGAAACCCCTAATTACGGAACATATGACTTAAGTATGGTACTGTATAGATAAAAAGTTGAACAATGAACATTTTTGCTTCTATAATTAATAGCAAATTATTATTCAGTAAAGAGCTATTGTAAAAAGACTTTACAGCCCTCTTGGCCCCTAATTTGAAGGGCCAGTCCCTTTTTTATAATATTAAACGATAGCCCGTGTAATTTGAAACAACTTTTGCCTTACATGTTTTAACAAAATATTTATAAATCAAAAGATATCAAAGAAAATGTGTAAACATTTCGTGAAAAAAATTGGTGCCAATTTTCAGGTTCAGGCGAGCTTTGGGGCCTTTACAAATTTTCATTATTGGAAGCATGGGGGTACATCTACATACATTCATCTACAATCCCTGAAAATTTCAAGCTTCTATCTTGATTAGTTTCGGAGTAGATGCGTGGACAAAATGACCCTTAAAAATTTACAAGATAGTCAAAATCTGAAACCGGAAGTAACGTCATCAATTAAAAATTTTATAATATGTTGCGCTGATCAATCTATATCCGTCCTGAAAATTTTGTGCGAATCGGTTGGATAGTTTTTGAGAAAAAGCGATCATAAAAAGTCAGAAAAAGAAAAAAAAGAATAACTAGAGCAAAGCTCGTTGCAAAGCAACGAGTGGGTCTTCCGATAATGTCGAAGGTAAAGCTAAAACTGTCTCTAAGAAGCAGAGTTCTTAAACCAATAAACATAAGTAAATAAAACAAAAAGAAAAAAAATTATTTTTGGTACGAGTTCACAAAATCAAAATGATTCTAGGTACGAATTAGCAATAACATTATCAATTTCAAGAACGACATAGCAAATACAAATCCGAATGTGTTTAAGTACGATTTAACAATTATCGAAATAGTTTAGGTACGAGTTAATTAAACTATGAACATAACACTATTTTCTTTACCAAGAATGAGAAATCAAAATTTCCAGAAAAGTCAATTTTCAAACACCTATATCTTTGTAATGCATCGGCCGATTTTAAAACGGATTTCAGTTTTACATTAAACTTAATAAGCTTTTATTTTTGCTTTTATGATTAATAACAAATTATCGCTCTAAAAAAGGTTACTATAAAAAGACTTTGTAGCATAGCCCTCCTGGCCCCTAATTTGAAGGGTCAGCCCCTTTTTCTTGATATCAAATTAAAGGTCTCGCAAATATAAACATATTTTATTCAACAAGTGTTCACGAATTATTAACCGTTATAGAGATATCGGAACAACTGTGTTTTAGGGGCCGACCCTTCAACTCCTTACTGAAGCCACCAACGAAAAATGTTTAGGTATCACATTGTTCACAACATTATTTTCAGCAACTTTTGTTATACAATGTTTTTCAAAATATTTCTCCTTTTCAAGATAATATTGATCAAAGTTTTGGACTACTGGCCCCTTCAAACCCCTAATTATGTAACATATGACTTGAGTATGGTCCAGAATATATGAACAGCTGTACAATGAACATTTTTGCTTCTATAAATAATAACAAATTATTTTTCAGTAAAGAGTTATTATATAAAGATTTTAGAGCGCTATTGGCCCCTTATTTGAGGGGCTAGTCCCATTTTCTTAATATTAAATAAAAGATCTTATTAATATAAACATATTTTGTTGAATAAGTGTTCAAAAATTGTTGACCGATTTGGAGATATCTTAACAACAGTGTTTTAGGGGCCGACCCTTAAACTCCTTACTGGGGCCACAAACCATAAATTTTTAGGTACCATGTTCTAAAGAACATTATTTTAAGCAACTTTTGTTCAACATTGCCTTTCAAAATATTTCTCCTTTTTAAGATATTAATGATCAAAGTGTTGGTCTTCTGGCCCCATGAAACCCCTAATTACGTAACAAATGTTTAAAATAAGGTACTGTGTAGATAAACAGCTGTACAATGAACATTTTTGCTTCATAATTAATGACAAATTATTGCTCAGTTAAGAGTTAAAATTAAAAGACTTTAGAGCCCTCCTGGCCCCTAATTAAAGGGGCCAGCCCCTTTTTATTAAAACAAAACAAAAGCTCGTGTAAATCTTAACAACTTTTGCATTACATGTTTTAACAAATTATCAACAGGTTAAAAGTTATTTTGCAAAACGTGTTAAAATTTTGCCAAAAATTTTGTTGCCAATTTTTGACCTCGGACGAGCTACGGCGCCGTGCGCATTTTCCACAATGTCAAATACAGAGGATCATCTACAGACATTCATCTACATATTCCTGAAAGTTTCACTTTTCTATACCCTTTAGTTTCGGAGGAGTTACGTGGACAAAATGGTCCCTAAAAATTCACAAAATCCTCAAAATCTCAAACCGGAAGTGACGTCATCAGCTCAAAATTTTATATTCGCAAGCACGTTTTATGTTTTATCAGTCCTGTAAATTTGGTGAAAATCGACCAAATAGTTTTTGAGTTATAGCTCTCGAAAAATGTCAGAGGAAAAATATAGAATAACTAGAGCAAAGCTCGTTGCAAAGCAACGAGTGGGTCTTCCGATAATGTCGAAGGTAAAGCTAAAACTGTCTCTAAGAAGCAGAGTTCTTAAACCAATAAACATAAGTAAATAAAACAAAAAGAAAAAAATCGAATTATTTTTGGTACAAGTTCACAAAATGATTCTAGGTACGAATTAGCAATAACATTATCAATTTCAAGAACGACTTAGCAAATACAAATCCGAATGTGTTTAAGTACGATTTAACAATTATCGAAATAGTTTAGGTACGAGTTAATTAAACTATGAACATAACACTATTTTCTTTACCAAGAATGAGAAATCAAAATTTCCAGAAAAGTCAATTTTCAAACACCTATATCTTTGTAATGCATCGGCCGATTTTAAAACGGATATCAGTTTTACATTAAACTTAATAAGCTTTTATTTTTGCTTTATGATTTATAACAAATTATCGCTCTAAAAAAGGTTACTGTAAAAAGACTTTGTAGCCCTCCTGGCCCCTAATTTGAGGGTCAGCCCCTTTCTCTTAATATCAAATTAAAGATCTCGCAAAAATAAACATATTTTGTTCAACAAGTGTTCACGAATTGTTAACCGTTATAGAGATATCGGAACAACTGTGTTTTAGGGGCCGACCCTTCAACTCCTTCCTGGGGCCACCAACGAAAATTTTTTAGGTATCACATTGTTAACAACATTATTTTCAGCAACTTTTGTGATACAATGTTTTTCAAAATATTTCTCCTTTTCAAGATAATATTGATCAAAGTTTTGGACTACTGGCCCCTTGAAACCCCTAATCATGTAACATATGACTTGAGTATGGTCCAGTATAGATGAACAGCTGTAAAATGAACATTTTTGCTTCTATAATTAATAACAAATTATTTTTCAGTAAAGAGTTATTATATAGAGACTTTAGAGCGCTCTTGGCCCCTAATTTGAGGGGCCAGTCCCTTTTTCTTAATATTAAATAAAAGATCTTATAAATATAAACATATTTTGTTTAAAGTGTTCAGAAATTGTTGACCGATTTGGAGATATCTGAACCGCAGTGTTTTAGGGGCCGACCCTTAAACTCCTTACTGGGGCCACAAACCATAAATTTTTAGGTACCATGTTCTAAAGAACATTATTTTAAGGAACTTTTGTTCAACATTGCCTTTCAAAATATTTTTCCTTTTCAAGATATTAATGATCAAAATTTTGGTCTTCTGGCCCCTTGAAACCCCTAATTACGTATCAAATGTTTAAAATAAGGTACTGTGTAGATAAACAGCTGTACAATGAACATTTTTGCTTCTATAATTAATGACAAATTATTGCTCAGTTAAGAGTTAAAATTAAAAGACTTTAGAGCCCTTCTGGCCCCTAATTAAAGGGGCCAGCCCCTTTTTATTAAAACAAAACAAAAGCTCGTGTAAATCTTAACAACTTTTGCATTACATGTTTTAACAAATTATCTACAGGTTAAAAGATATTTTGCAAAACGTGTTAAAATTTTGCCAAAAATTGTGTTGCCAATTTTTGACCTCGGGCGAGCTTCAGCGCCGTGCGCATTTTCCACAATGTCAAATACAGAGGATCATCTACAGACATTCATCTACATATTCCTAAAAGTTTCACTTTTCTATACCCTTTAGTTTCGGAGGAGTTACGTGGACAAAATGGTCCTTAAAAATTCACAAAATCTTCAAAATCTCAAACCGGAAGTGACGTCATCAGGTCAAAATTTAATATTCGCAAGCACGTTGTATGTTCTATCAGTCCTGCAAATTTGGTGAAAATCGACCAAATAGTTTTAGAGTTATAGCTCTCGAAAAATGTCAGAGGAAAAATATAGAATAATAATAACTAGAGCAAAGCTCGTTGCAAAGCAACGAGTGGGTCTTCCGGTGGTGTCGAGAGTAAAGATAAAAGTTCCTGTAAGAAGCAGAGTTCTAAAACCAACTACAAAGAAAATAAAAAAAATATTTTTTAAAAAATCGAATAATTCTTATACGACTTAACAATGTCTGGATGATTTCAAGAACGAATTAACAAAAACCTTTACAATTTCTAGAACGACTTAATAAAAAAAGTCCCGAATGTCTTCAAGTACGAATTAGCAATTTTTCTAGGTACGAGTTAATTCAACTTTTAACATTACATTATTTTCTTAACCAAGAACGTGGAATCAAATTTTCCGGAAAACTCAATTTTTAAATCCCAATATTTTTGTAATGCATCGTCCGATTTTGAAACGGATTTCAGTTTTAATTTAATTAAGCTTAATAAAAGCTCCTTTGTTGCTTTATGATTTATATCTAATTATTGGTCAGAAAAGAGTTATAAAAAGACTTAATAGCCCTTCTGGCCCCTAATTTGAGGGGTCAGCCCCTTTTTCTTGATATCAAATAAAAGGTCTCGTTAATATAAACATTTTTTTCTACAAACGTTCACGAATGGTTAACCGTTATCGAGATATCTAAACAACTGTATTTTAGGGGCCGACCCTTTAACTCCCTACCGGGGCCACTAACAACAACATTTATGATATCATATTGTTCAGAACATTATTTTGAACAACTTTTGTTCTACATTGCTTTTCAAAATATTTCTCCTTTTTCAGATCTTAATGATCAAAGTTTTGAATTCTGGCCCCTTGAAACCCCTAAATACGTAATATATGACTTAGGTATGATACTGTATAGATAAACAGCTGTGCAATGAACATTATTGCTTCTATAATTAATTACAAATTATTATTCAGTAACGAGTTATTGTAAGAACACTTTACAGCCCTCTTGGCCCCTAATTGGAGGGGCCAGCCCCTTTTTCTAGATATTAATTGAAAGGTCTTGCAAATATAAACATATTTTGTTCAACAAGTGTTCACGAAATGTTAACCGTTCTTATGATATCTTTACAAATGTGTTTTAGGGGCCGGCCCTTTCTCTCCTAAGTGGGGTCATGAACAAAAAAAATTAAGGTGGCATATTGTACAGAACACTATTTTAAGCAACTTTTGTTCTACAATGCTTTTTAAAATATTTCTCCTTTTTCATATATTAATGATCAAAATTTTGAATTTCTGGCCCCTTGAAACCCCTCATTACGTAACATATGACTTAAGTATGGTACTGTATAGATAAACAGCTGTACAATGAACATTTTTGCTTCTATAATTAATAACAAATTATTATTCAGGAAAGTGTTATTGTAAGAATACTGTACAGCCCTCTTGGCCCCTAATTTGAGGGGCCAGCCCCTTTTTCTTGATATTAAACGAAAGCCCGTGTAATTTGAAACAACTTTTGTATTACAAGTCTGAACAAAATATTTATATATCAAAAGATATAACAGAAAATGTGCAAAAATTTCGTGAAAAAATCTGGTGCCCATTTTCAGGCTCAGGCGAGATTTGAGGCCTTTACAAATTTTCATCATTGGAAGCATGGGGGTACATCTACATACACTCCTCTACAATCTATAAAAATTTCAAGCTTCTATCTTGATTAGTTTCGGAGGAGATGCGTGGACAAAATGACCCTTAAAAATTTACAAAATCGTCAATATCTGAAACCGGAAGTGACGTCATCATTTGAAAATTTTATAATATGTAGCGCCGATCATGCTTTATCCGTCCTTAAAATTTTGTGCGAATCGGTTGGATAGTTTTTGAGAAATAACGCTCCAAAAAAGTCAGAAAAAGAAAAAAAAGAATAACTAGAGCAAAGCTCGTTGCAAAGCAACGAGTGGGTCTTCCGTTAATGGCCAGAGAAAAGCTAGAAGTACCTTAAGAAGCAGTTCTTAAGCCAAGAACAAGAGTAACTAAAACAATTAGAAAAAAATCGAATAATTCTTGTTACGACTTAACAAAATCCGAATGATTTTAAGTATGACTTAACAAAAACCTTTCTGATTTCAAGAATGTCTTAACAAAATAAACCCGAATGTGTTCATATACGACTTGACACGATTTTTTTTTGGTACGAATTAATTTTACATTTCAATTCACGCTATCTTTTAAACCAAGAACGCGGAATCAAAATTTACGGAAAAATCAATTTTTAAACCCCAATTTCTCTGTAGTGCATGGTCCGATTTTATAACGAATTTGAGCGGTAGATGAAGCTAAAAAAGTTCTTTGTTTTTGCAAAATGAAGAATATCAAATTATCGCATAGAAAAAAGTTATCATAAAAAGACTTACTAGCCCTTTTAGCCCCTAATTTGAGGGGCCCGACCTTTTTTCTTTATATCAAATAAAAGGTCTCGCAAATGTAAATATATTTTGTTCACATGTATTCACGAATTGTTTAACGTTTCGAAATATCTGAACAGCTGTGTTTTAGGGGCCGACCCTTTAACTCCTTATCGAGGCCACCAACCAAAATCTTTTTGTTGCCATATTGTTAAGAACATTATTCTTAACATTTTGTGTTCAACATTGCTTTTAAAAATATTTCTCCTTTTTCAGATATTATTTATGATCAAAGTTTTGAACTTCTGACCCCTTGAAACTCCTAATTACGTAATATATGACTTAGCTATGGTACTGTAAAGATAAACAGCTGTACAGTGAACATTTTTGCTTCTATAATTAATAACAAATTTTTGTTCAGTAAAGAGTTATTGTAAGAAGATTTTAGAGCCCTCTTGGTCCCTAATTTTAGGGGCCAGCCCCTTTTTCTTGGTATCAAATTAAAGGTCTTGCAAATATAAATATATTTTGTTCACCAAGTGTTCACAAAGTGTTAATCGTTCTCGAGATATCTGTACAAATGTGTTTTAGGGGCCGACCCTTAAACTCCATAATGGGGCCATCAAGAAAAATTTAATGAGCAGAACATTATTTTGAGCAACTTTTGTTCTACATTGCTTTTCGAAATGTTTCTCCTTTTTCCGATATAAATGATCAAAGTTTTGAACTTTTGGCCCCTTGAAACTCCTAATTACGTAATATATGACTTAGCTTTGGTACTGTATAGATAAACAGTTGTACAATGAACATTTTTGCTTCTATGATTGATAACAAATTATTGTTCAGTAAAAGGTTATTGTAAGAAGACTTTAGAGCCCTCTTGGCCCCTAATTCTTGGTATCAAATTAAAGGTCTTGCAAAAATAAACATCTTTTGCATTACATTATTTAACAAAATATGTATACATCAAAAGATATTTTTGAAAATGTTAAAAAATTTCGTGGAAAAATTTGATGCTTATTTGATGCTTATTTTCAGGTTCTGGCGAGCTTCAAAGCCTTGAACAATTTTCCTCAGTGAAGGAAATGGGGTACATCTACATACATTTATCTACAATCCCTGAAAATTTCAAGCTTCTATCTTGATTAGTTTCGGAGGAGATGCGTGGACAAAATGACCCTTATAAATTTACAAAATCGTCAATTTCTGAAACCGGAAGTGACGTCATAACTTAAAATTTTGATAACCTCGAGTATTTACGATACCAAACAAGTTCTGAAAATTTCGTGGAAATCGGTGGAATAGTTTTTGATATATAAGCCACAAAAAAAGTCAGAGGAAGAATAATAATAATGAAAAAGAATCCGAAGAAAAACAATAGGGTCTTCCGTTGGAAACGGAAGCCCCTAATAAAGAAAAAGAAACCGAAGAATAACAAGAGGGTCTTCCGTTGAAAACGGAAGACCCTAAAAAGAAACCGTAGAATAACAAGAGGGTCTTCCGTTGGAAACGGAAGACCCTAATAATAAAAAGAAACCGTAAAATAACAAGAGGGTCTTCCGTTGGAAACGGAAGACCCTAATAAAGAAAAAGAAACCGTAGAATAACAAGAGGGTCTTCCTCTAATAATAATAAGAAATCGTACGAAAACTATAAGGTCTTCCGTTGGAAACGGAAGACCATAAAAAAAACCTTTTACCTCCTGGTTTGATCCAGGGGTCTTATCAAAGTTGTTTTTTGTATGCCCAATTTCCCAGTTTGCCAGATAATGGCTATTTTTTATTTGACAAACACGGAAATGGTGATCTTTATAGTATTGTTAAAACATTCAGACACATTTATGTAATAAATAAATCTATAACATCGCATATTAAGGGTCATTAATATAAAATACAGGGTTACTGTCTTGAAATATAGAAATTAAGCTAAATTTAGGCGGGTAAAGAAAACGTGACAGAGGGCTGGGCTTGCTGAACCCACTTCACGTTTTTGAACCGAGCCTAAATATAGCTTATACTTCGAGACATTTATGTTTATTCCCCAATATAATACAATTGTACGCATCAATCGAGCTATTTTCAACAAATTTCGCTGAATATCTGCAGTTGAAACTATTACCCCATGGCGTCAACAAGGCAAAAAGATGACGTCACAATACAAATGAAACGCTGCGCGAAAGCGTGCGTACTCGTTCTGTACTCGGCCTCGTTGATTGTAATCGATGGAGGATCTCTACTGCATTGAATACCATGGTCCAAAGGCGAGATATTTTCCCAGATTTGCTCAAAATATGTTGATCATGTCAAAAGGCGCTTTCAAAATCCCATCGTTGTAACGGATGGTTACATCGGTACGTCAACTAAAGATATGACTCACATGAGGCGCAGTAAAGGAATTCAAAGAAACACAATCACTTTTACTGAGAATATGCCACTGAGAATAAAGAAGGAAACTTTTCTTCTATATGTATCAAACAAGCAACGCTTTGCTGAACTCCTTGTACGAAAACTGCAGGAGAGCAATATCGAAGCTATACAAAGTGACGCAGCACAGTTAAGGCTGTTAATAAATTCCGTTCAGATAAAAAGTACGGGAAATGTGAATTATAACATCACAGTATATTACAAACCTCAAAATTACTTATTAATTTATTTATTAGCAAAATTAATTTATGCTAATCTTTTAATTGAAAACAACAAATGCTATTACTTACAATTTTGATGTCCGTTATATCGTACACACTGAAAACTAAGCGATGTCGTTCTCACTGTACTACAACATATGACGTCATATGCTTCAAAATGACGCATTCAGTTAAGTCATTGTGGCTATCATGCAGTTTTTTTAGGGAAGAAAAATAAATGTCATAGATTAACGGTAAATTATAAATGAATATTTTGTTTAACATTATTATTAGTAGAATGCTACCTGTAAAGTCTTATTTTCATTTTGTTATAAGTATGCATCGTATAAACAGGCAACCTCGGTTTTGTGTTAAATATCGTATATCTTAAAGCTGAGTACCTAAATAAATCACTTAATTGCAAGGACATACACTTAACTGATCCCGACAAACTTTTACATGTGAATTTGAAATGTGCTATTTAACTGAAAAACTGATACAATCCTTGTAAAAACTTACAAATTAATTATTTTCTTAATGAAATTAACCTTGTGACCTTTAAATTATTCAATATATGCATTATAAACTAACAAATAAGTTTGCAACGTTTATCAAAATCTACGATATAAATCAATTTATTTTATAATTCAGTTGTGAATTTTGACATGATTCTGCCCTTGAATATTGAACTTTTAAAATGACCTCAAAACTACAAATACATCTGCTAGTTCCATGCGACTGCAATATCACGTGACCACTATGAACATAAAATATTGTACTGTTATATATATATATATATATATATATATATATATATATATATATATATATATATATATATATATATATATATATATATATAAAAAATGCTGTATCTTTTATCCCAAAATACCTTCAATATTTGTTGTAAAAGGTACATATGAACTCATTTCATTTCAAAACAGCATAAATTGATACTCATTGATTTAATTTGGTTATAAATTTTTCCAGATTTCCGCGATTTTTCAATGAAAACCCATGTTTTTACCAAAAAAAAATATTTTCCGCATATCATACAAATGTATATTTTTTATATGTTATTTGTATATACAAACACCTTTGATTTCAGTGGTAATTAGCTTTGTAGCAACTTTTTTGAGGTTTTGCTAAAATTTTGACAGATTGACTAGACTATATCTGCTTTGGGTTATTGGGGTTGGGGTGTATAGAAATGTTTATATGATAACTTAAGTATGACAAATGTAATCTGGTTAAATTTGTACATAATGCAAACTGTTGTAAAACTCCTAAAACAACGCTTTCGTATTGCAAGTCGACAACTTCGAAAAAAAAATTCCTTGATATACATACATCTTATATATGATGAAACAAAACTATCATGAATTCAAGTAATTAAAGATCAATTCACTTAAATGCGTACAGATAAACAATGCTTATGAATATGCACGAAGATCATTGATAGTATATGTAAACCATACCTATTTTAAAATAATTACGATCGGTGTTAAATATGAACGCAATTGATGACTTCATCCTAGAATTAATAAAACTAGTTAATTTGATTTTCGAAAATTCAAGGTGTGCATGTTCAATTTTAGAATCTTCGAGAACTTTGTCAAACGCTAAATTTGGGTTTAAATCTACGCCTGCTAATGGGTAGGCGCAAGTCCTTTATCTGCACACAAAAATGCCGAGCGTTTTGTTTCTAAGGCAAAATAAACAGAGATTTTTAATTTTGGGATTGTTTTACATGTTATTAAGGAAACATCCACATATATTGAGATATTTGCACATGTACATATAACTTATTTATTAAAAAACAACAACCTATTGTTCAATAACTGTTCCTATTTCTAAATATATAAGATTAAATCAATTTGATAAATAATTGGCTCAATTCACTAAACGTATGTAATATACATTACTACTCGTTATACCCCGATAGCTAATATAAACACAATAATTAAAAAGATGCTATAATTCTTAATAATACATGTATTCCACAACAATAACTCCGAGTTCATGCATCGTATAGATGTATACAAGCATGGATAGATAATTGATTTTTAAATCAATACTCAGTAAGCGAAGTCTGCGACCATTTTAATGTTTCTAATAAAATTTGAACCTATGAAACGAAACTGATTTCAAAACATTGAGAATACTTCCTTAATAGGAGCATCTCAAAATGTTTACAGTTGTGATTTGTGCTTGTTTGTATTTGTATGTTTCTTGCCTATATTACGAAAAAATTAACAACACGTTTGCCTATTTATAAATTTAACTAGCTAGTCATACTTATTATATATACAAATGTTTACCCCAAATAACTCAAAGCAGATAGGGAAAAAGTAGGACTCAAACGTACTTGTTAGATCTAAGACCGCCCTAAATATCTTATCCGGGGGGGAAGGATAGGCGATTTTTAGATTTCTTTCCATTAAACTTTGAGAAACCATTCGCTCATAAAACTTTCTTCAAATAAGGAGGGGGTTCTTTGATTATTGCTTTTATATCTATATTCAAATCAAGATACTGTATACTGGAGTACTTTCGTCCTGTATAATCTTCACCCTTCTACACTTGCAAACAGTTTCGCCCCATCGAGAATTCTCCGAGTCACAGTTGTGTTTCAAGTTACTTATAATGATATTAGGCATTGAAATTCTTAAAATCACCTGCTGACAACGAGGGTTAAATTGTTGAAAATTGTACATATATCAGAGGTGTGCATATTGCTAGGATTTTGATTTCTGATTATTTATGAAAAAAATACCAGCTTTTGAACTTAGTCATTTTTGGGCAAAATATTGCATATAGGGTACCCTTTCACCTTATCCATTTCACTGGATACGGGTTGACATGGATTATGAATACAGTTCACGTAAAAGAAAACCCGGTTTGCTGTCATATTGACAGCTTTTCACTTGTTAGCTTGTTACCAAAGCACCTGTTCCGGATTCTTATTTTTAAATTCTTTATTGCACAATCATTATAGTGTGTAAAAAATAAAGGTTTTTGTTTTTATTATTCAAATTGAAAGAAGAAAAAATATATTGAATATTCTGTTAAGTTTCCATGGAAACAGTTTAAATAATGCGTTTCTTCATAAATGTGTTTCTTTGTCTTAAAAAATGACAATTGTTTTCATAATATTTTTACCCTGGAAACCCGAAATTATTGCCACTACTCACAATATGTTCTTGAATAAGCATTGAAATGCCATTCTGAAATATTTAACATTTGTTACCATGGCAAAAGGACCACATCGCAACTATAAATAAATAATACTAGAGTAAGTCTGTACACTGGATTTTTACTTTTAAAATCTTAAGATTTCTTTTAGCAGGCATTTTTATTGGATGAAAACAGTACACAAATCCAAAAAGAAAGTAAATCGCAATATTCAAAGACGCGTTTCTCAATTTGTTTGACAAAAAAATAATGTTCATTTTTGTATAAATATCTACCTTATATGTTAACTTGAAGACAAAAACTTTATTGTATGAAAAGATAAATGATATCTTCACATTTCAAGCTTTTTTAACCATCTCTCGATACTGTTTATCGTACAAGTAGCTCTTACAGATGTGTACGGGTAGTTCTGTTTTGCAGTTGAACGTCTGTATGCGTACTAGCTTTTTTCTGTTTACATTTACAATTGTATGATTTGTTTTAATTCCACACTATCGCTGAGATATACAACTTTATTGTTCATTAAATGTATGTCCACATTTTAATGTACTTATATAAATAAAACAACAAAACAATTTAATGCATTTTAGCGCAATGTGGTGGGACGCTAGGATTTTTATTTCATCGTAAACAGAGCAATATTAATGTAACCATGCACATGTAATTAATAATACAAAATGCTAGTACATTATATCAACACAACACAACTATGCTTCCCTCGCCGCCCAGGAAAAACCGTAGATAAAAATTTCACAATATTTTGTGTAGAAAAACTATTCAAACCTGTATCCGCATCATTAATTGCGAAGTAGACAAAAATGAATGACAGATTCATTCTCACAAACCTAATTTATTATTAAAAATTAAACTTTAAAATAAACTTGACTTGCTCGGTTAGAGCGTGCGCTAGAAACTGATCCCCAGAACTTTCAGAAAACTACTCAAACACGTCATTTTCGACTCTCTTATTTCATTGCCTATAGCTAAGTATACAAATGCTAATAACTATACGAAACGTAACTTCCGTTTCTATGCAAACAAATACGTTTTTATATCATTAGGACAACTTTTTCTTGCTACACTATCGTAACGCGAGAAATTTCTATTAAAACCTATCACTGTAGACCACAAACAATCAATGTTTGTTTCAATTATATTTTGAAATAAGTGCAAGTCAATTTCTTTTATATGTTCGGTCATATATATGGAATGAAGAGCACTAAACCTTGATATTAATAACGTTATTTGTATGCAAGCATACCATATGTGTCGGATATTTTGTTTGGCAAAATTAAAAGCTTAATTTATTCACTCCATAAGTTAAATTTCATAATTGAAACCGATTAACGATTTTTACATATTTCCTGCACAGAGTTTTAAATTACTGTTGATAAAAACTCTTGTACATACTCAATATAACGATAATTTATATTAAAAGAATATTAATTTCAAAATGGCAAATGTTTGGAATGAATTCATACTGAAAAATAAAATATTTCCCGTGCGTTCTGTTTTCCGCAAAATGACTCCCCCTATGTAACCGTACATTTTGAACTGAAAATGCACCGATTATTGATTTTTTCCTGAAAGTTTTAAGATCAATTATTGCACTTAAAATATTTATAACTTATTGTACTACAGTTATTGCCGAGATCAAAGAGATACCGCGGACATTATTCTCCAATATACCACGAACGTCATCAGTAAATTATCAGATCAGAAATACCTATTTATCTCGCACTGATCATGAAAGTACAACTTCAAACCGTAAAAAGTATTAAAATCATGTCATTTTCACGTTCCGGTGAAAACGATGTGTATTGCCTTAAATGTTTAATTTTTAAGAGATCAAAGCGGCTGTTGCTAGGACCTCCCTAGCACATTTTCACTGCGTGATTTTACATAAAATATATAAGGTGTAGTAGTAATAATCGTATTAAATTGCCCTTAACATATTAGGATTATGATTCAAAGATATTTCATAAATAAGTGAAGAGTATTTAAAAAAAACCAAAAGCCTGTCGTCTGCATGTGATTCATTTGATTGATACACATGTAAACATTACTAACAAAACCGTTGGGGCTACACTGAACAGCCGACAAAATAACCTAGACCGTCTCTCTATAGGAGAAACGATCTGTAGAAATACTGGGCTGTTAGTAGAATAGAAATAAAGTTCTTGTTTTCGTAAATAATGCAGGATAACCTCCTCGGTCTCGAAATGTTTTTTGAAATATAAAAGCCGAGGATAACGCCCAATACGTTGGACGCGACCCTTACCTCTGCGTTATAAATAAGGTGCTGTATATAGTGAAAATATACACCATGTATATACATGTACTTCGAAGGTTCTTGTTTATAATATATTATTAAACACTGTGCCGGATAATTATGCCAGTGCCAAGGTGGCATTTTTGCACCCGCTTAAGATGCAGTTTCGGAAATATCCATGTATACCAAATGATAGACCATTGTCTAAAAAGTATAAAACCACTTTTGTTTTTAGTATGTTTCACCTGACAGGTGAGATATTTACCTTAAAAAATTAATATCCCATAGGAAAATGATAATTCCCAAAGGAGAATTGATTCTTCTACAGGAAATATTGACAATCCTATAGGATTTCTTAATGTCCTATAGGAATTAAATGTCCTATAGAAGAATGGTATTTCCTGTAGGAATTTGATTCAGACATGTAGTTTTCCTATAGAATATTACGTTTTCCTATCGGATTTTATCAAATCCTATCAGAATTGAAATTCCTATAGGAAGTTCTTGTATTCCGATAGGAAATTTCAAATTACCTATAGGAATATTGTTTTTCCTATGGGAAAAATTATTTTCTTATAGGAATTTATTTTTGAAAGGTAAATATCTCACCTGAGAGGTGAGATACAATGATAACAAAGGTGGATGTTAACTCTTTAAGCAATGGTCTATCATATTGCTTATTTATATTTTTCGATATATGCAGCATAAGCGGGTGCAAAAATGCCACCTTGGCACTGGCATAATTATCCGGCAAGTGTTAATACCTAAAAACTTTAAAAGAACCAGGAGATTACACACACACACACACACACACAAAATTAAAAAAATAAAACCAACATGCCATATTATAATAACGGTAGACAGAACTTTGATAAAGTTTGATTTAATCAAGCTACATAATAGTAGCTGAATTTGAAGAAAACCATAAGCGATTATTGAAATAAGCATGCCATGAATAACAAGTAGGGGAAAGTTGAATAAATTATACCGGTATTGCATGTTCACAAATTGTTATTAACTACACTAGGATTGACTTAATTAGTATTTCTTACTTATGACATAAGCAAAATAAGTTCAATCTTCACCAATTTGCTTCTGTATTAAATCATATATTTTTTTTTTACAAAAAAAAAATTCGTCAGTTATTACACAGATAACAACAGACGACGGTTTAAAAACAGTCTATTAATAGCCACCTTTATCAAACCCGTGATCTTCACCTGGTACATCGAATGATAAAACCTACACGTGCTTTTCAAAAGATGACACAAGTACTTTAATATAGTACGATATAGTAACTTTAGAATTTCCATGTACTTAATTTTGTTACATTGTAAGGCATAATTGTGAAAGGTGAATGAGTCTAGCATTAGAAAGATGAGTGATAAATTGGATTTAGTGTTTGCCATGGACTGCACGGGTAGTATGCAAAAATACATTGATTCTGCAAGACAAAACATTGAAAATATTATGCAAAAGATTTCTTTGTCAGGAACAAGTAGCATTCGATTTGGCCTTGTTGAATATCGGGATCACCCACCACAGGACAACACTTTTGTTACAAGAAAAAACGATTTTACTCCACATCTTTCTACAATGAAATCATGGTTGACTGCTTGTTCAGCTGATGGTGGTGGTGACGGACCAGAAGCCGTTGCCGACGCTCTGTACGACGTTCTTCACTTGTCCTGGCGTTCAGATGCAACAAAAATATGTGTTCTGGTTTCCGATGCTCCACCGCACGGCCTTGCGCATTCTGATAATTTTCCAAAATGTCCCGCTGGACATGATCCAGTTGGCATTGCATTTGAAATGGCAAAAAAAGGAATTTCTTTATACTCAATAGGGTGTGGTCTGTCCGGTAATGTTATGGATTTCTTCATGGCCATTGGTTTTATGACTGGGGGTCAGTATGTGCCTCTAAGTAACGCTAGTAATTTGACAGAAGTGATCATTGGAGGAGCCCAGGAAGAGGTTTCGTTGGAAAAATGGATGACAGAAGTTGACGAAGAGGTGCAAAGAGATTTAGCGAAAGGTATAGAGATTGACGAAGAAGAATTGTCAAGAAGAATTCACGAAAAAATGAAAGATAAGGGAGCGCGTGCAAAACAGTTAACGAGAAACAAGAAGCAGGTTGGCGATATAACCAGACGGGCTAAAATGATGTCCAAACTAAAGACACTTCCACAAATGAGGGACTTTCCAGCAGAGGGCGCTTACGTACCCGATGCTAACATAGATTCTTACAAGGGTGGAGCTGCCGGTTTTGATATCGACGAAGGAGAAATCACTCGCGAACAAGCTGAGAGAATGGTCATTAAATCCAAAGCTCGAATTACCTAATTGATTTCGTGTCGGATTATCTTCTTCTGTACACATTACTATAATTTGATGTTAGGTCAATAAATATAGCTTTATTTCATAATATTTTGTCATTTTAAATACTTAAAAATAATAAATTGTGAAGACACAAATTTAGCTTTATTGTTTTTCTCTGATTGTTTTAGAACCAATAAAACCATTTTTAAGAGTAGTAAGAATTTTATTGTGGTACATTTGGTAGCAACAGAACTGATGTGAGTAAATTCGTGCACTGTTTTAGTTTATAATTTACTATGGAATCATCATTGTTTGTGGAAGGCTAATACTAATAGCTTTCGTGGGTAACACTTGCCCACGGATTCGCATCCCCATGACTGTTAATACCAGCCTTAGTTTAATTATATTTAATAAGACCATTCCGAACTTGCTGCCGACAAAATTACATCCCACGAACATGTAAATTGTTGGCTTTACACGACCATTGTCCCCAAAGACAAAATGAGTCTATAGTATTTCATTAAGTCACAAACGAGACTAAAAGGCAAACCTTTTATACACGAAAAATGAAGCAATGTCTGTAAAAATATATAGAAACAGCTATATTTATTAAAACATACGAGGGTTGTTAAAAAAGTTCGCGGACAAAGTGATTTACGGCAAAATTACTGTGCACTTTTTAGAATGACGTTTATTTTATTAAATGACTGCAAATGGAAAATAAGTATACAAAAAATCATATAATTTTGAAGTTGTTATCAAAAACTACCGCGATATTAATTTTTCATATTTCCACGACGTCAGGTGACGTCAAACTACTAAAATAATTACTTACTATAAAAAAAACCAAACTACTACCTAAATAATACCATTGACTGGAATGGGGTGATTGAAAAAAAGCGAGCTACTTTTTTGTAAGTTCATAAAATGCAAACACAATATAAAAACAATAAAGGCGATGCAAGCATATCAAATGCAATGTAGTTCTGATTGGAAGAGGGATTATAAAATACAGATGAAATGCATGTTTTACGTAGAATAATGACCCCAGTAGAATAATGACTGGTGGTCATTTTTCGACGTAGAATAATGACCCCAGATCATAATTCTACGGAGAAAAATGACTCACTATTCTACATAGAAAGTTACCTTTTTGGTTGAAGAATAAGTGTCATTTCCATATAAGTGACCCCTATAGAATAATGACCCATTGTAGATTAAAGTGTTTCAGTATATTTTTTTTTTCTGAAATAGTCTTTAAGGGGAAGGAAAGTCAAAAAAAACTTTATTTGTTTTAATAAAGTGGTGTAAATTATCACATGTGGTCATGCTGTTTTGAAAATAAAATACGTAATTAACCTTTAATGAACGTTTGAAGTTGGAGAAATCGTATTTACTGGAGGCTGACATGATGTAGAACTCTTTTGTATTAAAAACCAAAAAAATTAATTATTTTGACGTCATACCATCTATTCCGGTTTGGTTTACATAAACTGTACAAATGAATGTACACAGTGCTCTGAATATAATTAATGCTGGTTTATGTCTTTCTGTTACTCAAATAATCGACTAAACAAAATTAATACTGTTTAGTTCACACGTCAATCTAAAGAATAAATACATGTATCATTGTATGCATAAATATATGCATTTTTTATAAGTAAATGGCAGCTGTTAATCTGCTATCATTCAAAGTTGAAAACGACCTCGATTACATTTTTTATTCCAAGTCAAGTTCTTCGCTAACTGAATAAATGTTATAATTGTAATCGGGATGTTTAAAATTCATTCTTTAAAGTCGGAATTACCATGTCGAAATAACGACGGCAGACATTTTCTATGATACTTGGCATCTGTTGACAATTTCCACATTTACGCGGAGATTTCTCCAACACTAACCTCCGCTTTTAGATTTCAACGAACATGCTCCATTTGACGTTAGTTTGTAGTTTGCAAAGGTAAAAGAACGGTCTCAAATCAATATTTTTTCAAATTTTCCAGCACTTTTAGAGCGAATATCATGATTTACTGTTGATAAGACAAACCGGAATAGATGGTGTGACTTCATAGATTAAAGTTCAATGGAAGCCCCCATGGCGGCGGGAAATTTAAATCAAGCGATCGATTTTCTTGATTTATTCATTGTTCCGGGGTTTTTAATGAAAATATATACGATTTACATTTATAGTAGATGATAATTAATTGATTTATTGTACAACATATTTTTAGTTTCCTTCCCCTTTAACAATATTGTAATTTTTACTCAAGTTTACAGAAAGTAACAGAGATTATGACTTATATTCCAAAAAGTGAAAGAATGGGTAAATCTTAGAAAATAAAATTACTTCCTATATAACAAGATACTGGAGTATTGCACGGGGGTATGATTGTCATCTTTAAGCTGACATGAATTCATAAATACGCATTACATGTATTTCCCTTTTATCCCCGACTTGTTGTCGATTTCTATTGATCTGCTCTACGATACACACCACTATATAAGCCGAGAACACTATTCATGCTTTACCGCATTCATGTATTTTATACACCCGAACACGTTACCTTGGACGAAAAGACTTGTAGAAACGCGTTTTGAACAAAAATAATATGACAACCACTGCATTGCTAAGGATTATATATCCAGGCACAATTGTAGACTGTTTTTCTGTTTATGTTATAACATTGCACATGTGCAACCACACACTGTGACAGATCGAGCATTGTCAATGATCGCATGGATTTTAGAAACGGAGAGTTTTTGTAGAAACCGATGGAAACGAGTCAATGTTACGGTGTTACTTTTTTGGATTTACTATCATATAGTTACTGTGTTGGATGTAGCTGCCAGAATTTTCAAAAAGATGCAGACGTTGTTCACTCTGTATGAACGACACACGTGTTCGAATTGCATGTGAAGTAAGGTAGCACTATCTGTGCAAAATGATACGGATACTAGTACCTTGGAAATTCTTTCAAAGATTAAATATATTTTGTATTTTATTGATTGTTGTTTCCTTTATTCTTTGTTACAAACATTTTACTACAATGTGTAGTTTATGCATTTTGAAGTCCGTGCAACCTGAATGCCTCGATCGGAAAGCAACCGACCCTATCTTTCTTGGGTATATATACCCAAGTGGCAGTAGAGGAGCGATCAAAACTAATATGGCGACCAAATGCTTTAATGAATTCATGTCAGCTTCAACGATTACATTCACATGTATTTATGGTTCCAATAGGGCCACTAAGACCTTCGCACTTTCGCCTTTAGGGCGAAGATGCGAGAGTGCGAAGTTGCGAAGACGAAAGTGCGAAGGTGCGACGGCGAGGGACTGCAAAGATGCGACGGCGAAGCGCGAAGATGCGATGGCAAAAGTGCGAAGGTGCGAAGGAGCGAAGGCGAAGGTGCGATACTACTATCGCTCCTACGTCTTCGCAACTTTGCACTCTCGCCTTCGAATCTTCGCACTTTCGCCTTAGCCTTTTTTGATTGCATTCAGCAAGTCTTGGTCAATTACATAGAATATGATGCAGGCACCGCACTCGCCAAGGTTTTCCGATTAATCCATGCTATTATTGGTACGCATGCGCTAGGCCAGCGTGCTTACTATGAATGTTTATAAATCTTTTAATATGTACATGTGTTTACCAGTGCTGGCTAAGACATCATTATATACTCTACAAATTTAATGTCCGCCATAATGTGTACATATGCACTTCCAGACTCTTGTCACTTACCAGCCGTCTGTTTACCGTGGATCAAATACAGTAACATTCTTATTACATTATGCGACACTCCTTGCTCGTGCATTGATCTGGAGGGGGAGAGGGGGTCTGCCCCCCCCCACCCCCCCACGGAAAAAATCAATAATTTCACGAAGTAAAAGGGGAGAGGTTATCTGGACCCCATCCCCCTTGGATAATTAAATTTAATTAATTGTATAAAATTAAATTTCAAGGATATGCATCGAAACCCTTTAAAAGATAGAGAGCTCCGCAAATATAAAAAAGGCGAAGGCGAAAGCGCGAAGATGCAAAGAGGAGAGTGCGAGGGTGAAGGAGCGATAGTAGTATCGCTTCTTCGCTTTCGCAACTCCGCACTTTCACCTTTGCACTTTCGCCATCACAACTTCGCACTCTCGGATATTCGCCCTATAGGCAAAAGTGCGAAGGTCGAAGTGGCCTCATCGGAACACCATATGTATCCCGATATTACGTGTCACAACACATTAGAATTATTTCGAGATTCAAGACACTATAAAACAAAATTCTGTTTATTGGCTATGAAAGAGTAGACTCGATATTGAACATAAATTATACTTGCATTGACGGTTTTCCCCTACTACAAACTGCTGGGTATGCAAGTGCATCACCCAAAATTAATGATGAAACCAAAATTATGAAAAGTTCACTCCATTGTTAAACATTATAACCAAGCTGAAGTTAGCAGGCACTAACAGCAGCCATTAAGGTCTCACACTAGTAATTAATTTTACTATATGTTACTATATAGCTTTAATTCAGTTAATTAATTACCTATACTCTCAGCATATAATTCATGAAAGAGAAATTTTAGTTAAATGCTTCAAGAAAAAATTTAGATCAGAAAAATAACGCCTTATGCCGTTTCTAAGAGAGATAATTGAGAGTAAACATACCTACCCCCAGTTCACGTGGGTTCCACATGCTGACAAACAGGCTCAGCACCATCCAGGAAGTTGCATCATGCGCATCTAAAAAAATAGTTCCATTGAAATTAGTGTAACAATTCCCCTAAAGTAATAATATTCCTAGCCACTGAGTCCAACATCAATACTATAGGCCTAAAATAAGGTGCCAAAAAAGGAAGAAAGAAAAGAAATTGTCTCTATATATATGGAACTACAATTGACTAAGTTCAGTTTGATTGGCTATTTCCTTGCGTAAGACCTTAAGCCAGTACAAGTTAACGGCCAACAAGGAAAATCGTCAAAAAACTGAGAGTACTCGAACAGAAAATATATTTTACTTTACCATCGGTATATTTTAATTAATATGATGATTAATTGATCAATGCATCAATAGTTTGTATGAGCATTGACAACTTTGGATGCAGTAAAGATCGTGTGATCAAAATCAAGGGGGATATAAACCCCTAATATGAGTCCGAACCCCTTACATGTATCAACGCTTTTAGAAACAATCTCTTCTTATTATAAATGAAAAGTATTTATTTTCAAATTAGATTTACTAAAGTAATTTGCTCTAAAAGAATACAGAATAAAGATTTACTAATGTCATTTGCTCTAAAAGAATACAGAATAAAGAATAAAGTCTATTCATGATCACAAATACAACATTACAACAAATGTTAAGAATATCGATGTTCATGTATGACGTAGAAGAACTTTCCCCCAGAAATGTAAGTGAGAAGTATTCATATTCCATACTAATATATAAATGTATCATTCTTCGATTGACAATTCATTCACCAATGAATAATGCTTATATTATTACAAAAATTGCTCCTCATGATTGTTATTTGTTATTTATCATACAATATCCTCACTGTGTATGGATTCGTTTTTCGTTATCTGCGTCATTACCCGCCATATGTCGACGAGAGAAGTGATATAATTGTTAACAATCAATTTGTGGCAATTTAAGTGTTTTGTGTATGCTTGCTACGGATATGAGAAACTATATACAGCGATTTAATTACAAATTCGGTGTTTATAGCTTCAAAATCAGTTGAACAGAGTGAAAATGCAAGTAATTTCAAAGTCGAATCTTGAATACAGGGTAGCCAATTTCTATTCTTGTTTACAGCGGGGGTCATTTTTCTACGGAGGTCATTTTCTTCATGTTTCACATGAAGAAAAATAACCTCTGGGTCTTTTTTCTTCAGAAAAATCCAATTATTCTTCAACAAGAAGGTCATTATTCTACGTCGAAAAATGATCCACGGTTATTATTCTACGGGGGTCATTATTCTTTATTACACATGGACCAATCCAATGATTTTTGTAAAGAAATGCGTATGATATTTTAAACATCTTTAGCAGATTCTACTGGTTTTGTAATGACAAAAATTTAGGTTAACATAGGCGTAGCTAGAACTAGAAATAAGTATAGGCAACATAAAAGGAGAGGGGGGTTCAGGAGGCGAAGCCCCCCGACGGAAAACGGAATTCGTGTTTTAGAGATCACCAAGGAGCATATTTTAAGCACTTTTTGTACTTTCGTATTTTTTTTCTTTCTCTTAAACAACATTGAAAAGAAATTGGTAATTTTTAAATTTGATAATCATAAAGATCATTTAATAAAGGTCCATTTTAAGGCGTCCACAATCAGGCTTTTGTGTTCAAGTGCTAGTGCTAGCAATGTATCCTTTTCTGCATTTAAAACAAAAAGTATCATATAGTTTGTGTACACATTGTACTTTTATTTTAACTTTGCATGCAAGTTCAGTTTTGAGAATAAACGTTCAATGTGGTTAATTTGAACTATTTTTAATTTCCAATTTCTTGGAATGTATACGGAAAACCCAGTGACGTCAATGAAGGTTTTCCGATACCACAAGTCAGCTGATTGACCTTAAACATATGCCACAGACTTCAGATCGTGGGAACCAGGACCAAATTGACTGATATGATACTCACAGGGCAATGTCTATCAAGAGTCCAACATTTTATGTTTAATCATAAACTGCTATCAAAAGCAACAACGTAATTGTTTAGTTGTATCAATAAATCTACTGATAATTGATGGGATACATGTAAAGCTTATGTTGCTGCAATTAATGACGTTATGTATTGCAATATCCATTAACACATATTTTGAATAAAACAGTTGACAACCTCATCTATTTATATGATAATATTAGAGTACTCAACGTATAACTGATAGACATAGCCAATTTTTAATAAAAATGAGTTTGCAAAAACAATATATCGATTATAAAAATAATTTGTTCGACTTTCAAATTATTCATAAATATTTGAAGTGATTAAATTAAATAAAACCAATAGAACACACGGCAATTATAGCTTCATGGTATTTGGTAAATAGGTTATTAATAAATATATTTTACACTGATAGATGTTTCATGTAAATACTTTAAACTTATGTCTAATAATTGATTTTTCATAAATTGAGTATATATTCATACAGAGTGGTTTAGCGCCTTCTGCTATTTTGATTTCATTGCTTCGTCATAGTAAGACAACATTAAAAAACTGTTACTCGTCAAAATTCTTTCAAAATGTGCGTTTTAAAATTATATTTTGCATAAAAATAACATTAATTTTGATATATCATATAGTTTGTGTACAAATTGTACATAAAAAATTATTTTTCAATGCTATTTCAGTTTTGAAAGTGTTCTTATCACTCCCCTTATTGGATTTATGTCTTACAATATTCATAAATGTTTGACAGTGGACATTTGTGTTTAATTAGTAATCTGATTTTAAATCTGTGTAAGTTTTTGATACTTTCGTTATGTTTTCTTTGTCTATCTACGGAAAACCCAGTGAGTTCGATAAAGGTTTCCTGATATCATAAGTCAGCTGATTGACCTTTAACGTATACCCCAAAAACTTCAGATCGTGAGAACAAGGACCACGTTTATCTATTGACTGATATGGTACACACGGTGCAATGTCTATTAAGTGTCCAACACTTTATATTTAACTGTTAACTGTTATCAAAAGCAAAGTAGTATCAATAAATCTACTTATAATTAGTGGGATACATGTATAGCTCTTGTTGCTGCAATTTTGGACGTCATGTATTGCATTATCCATTAATTGAATTATTGAATAAAACATTTGATAACCTGTTCTAATTATTTAGCTAATGTTTTATTTGTTTATAATTTGATGGTTGCGTTTCGTTTTTCTTGTTATTTCAAGAAAGACCCTACAATGCCGATAAACATTTTGTGAAAATAGAAGTCAGGATGTACCCCAGACTTCCAGGGATCTATTTATTTATGACAATATCAAAATACTCTACGTATAACTGATAGAAATAGTCAATTGTCAATAAAATAGAGTTTGAAAAAGCAATATCTCGATGATAAAAATATTTTGTTTCATTTTCGAATTTATTCATAAGCATTTGAAGTGATTAAACCAAATAAAACCAATAGACCACACAGCAATTATAGCTTCAGTGAATTTGGTAAATGGATGATTAATAAATATATCTTGCACTGATAAATGTTTCATTTAAATACTTTAAACTAATAATTGATGTTTCATTAATTTAGTATATATTCATACAGAGTGGTTTAGCGCATTCTGCTATTTTGATTTCATTGCTTCGTCATAGTAAGACAACATTAAAAAACTGTTACTCGTCAAAATTCTTTCAAAATGTGCGTTTTAAAATTATGTTTTTGCGTACAAATAACATAATTTTTGATATATCATATAGTTTGTGTACAAATTGTACATAAATACTTATTTTTCAATGCTATTTCAGCTTTGAAAGTGTTTTTATCACTCCCCTTAATGGTTTTATGTCTTATAATATTCATAAATGTTGGACAGTAGACTTTATTGTTTAATTAAGGTTTTCCGCTCTCAGCGGAAAACCTTACTATTATTCTGAAAAATTTTCAAATTTCTTCTTATTTTTTTTTTCTTCTAGACGCCAACTTTGATCCTTAATATCTCGCTCGTTTGTTCACCGATTGTTTTGAAATTTTCAGGACTGATAACATGCCGCGTGATGTTGTCGTTGCATATTTTAGTTGAGGAAAATCCATATCCGGTTGTGAGTTATTCCCCTTTTAGTAAAATTTAACGACTTCTTTTGTCCAGGGGGTTTAGCTTTAACGATGACTGGCAGAGTCTCAAAGATGGGCTGGTTTGGAAGCTAATACATTGAATTTGTGCGAGATATATTTTATTTATTATTTAAATGCAAATAAAAGGGGTGGTATAGATGTTGAAACAAAGGTAAGAAAAAAAATCAAAAAAATTCGCGTATTTTCCGTGTTAGTTTTCTACCTGATAAAAATTTGTTATAACATGTATTTTAAAAGTTCTTGGTCTTACCCAGACCTTTCATTCGGTATACCGAAAAAGGGGCTGGCCCTTATAATTAGGGAGTTAGAGGCGTCCAAAGTTTCTTGTCAATAACTTAAATAGGAATAAATATTTCTAATGCATTATTGAAGCAAAGTTGTAAAGAAATTAATTTTGAATCCTTCTATAGTATTCAATTTAATGTTTTCGTAATTTATAGTCAGTATTTGCAGAAACAATTGTTGTCAGTTCGGTCCATTTTTGTGGGGGTGCGCACGTTTATGAGGTTATGAAAGGGCTTCTTGTAATGCACTAACTGATACATGTAGCGCGCAAAAATAATTCCACATAAAATTCCGAAATGTTTTTATACATATGTACATTTTCATTTCATATAGATAAACCTCTTTGACCTTATTTTTGTTGTTTGTTTCATAACTGTGCCCCTGTCTATATTTAGATGCATTACGAGACTCAGGTAACCGATCGATAGGAGAGTCGCTAGCTGTATTCAGGCCGTCGCCTAGACGACAGTGCATGTGCTTGTAGAGCTGGACGTACACGATTAACGCCCCACTGTGTTACTGTAACAGAGACATTTTGAATTGTTTCAGTACTGGGAGATGTGTTAATAAAATGGTTCCAATGCATGGTAATTAAACTCAACTTTTCTACAATACGTATACACGGCCGTCATATAAAGCACAATGTGTATTACTGACATGACAATTTAAACGAACGCGGGATTGCTCCCGATAGAACAATTCTTTTAAAGCAAAAAAAAATAAATACTGATTTGCGATGGATATAATATAATTATCATCGTGGAGATGATTTTAAAAAGTGAACTTAATATTCGTATACGATAATATTTGAATCCAAAGCCGCTAGTTTTAAGTTACGGTTATTAGGGATATTAATTATGACTTGCCCCGCGTTTCAGGTTTTTTACTTGCAAAGCATCTACAAACGAAAATACCAAACAACCTTCAGCAGCAACTTATAAATTATTTATTCCATACACAATTCTAAAGAGGTAATTAAATAAATTTTATAAATGCTTATATACTTGTATTCGCTATCTTCCATGGAAAAAAGTGGCATGGAAAAAATGTTGTTCAATGTTCATCAAATACGCTGTAGCCTTAGCAATCGAAAATTATTAACAAACTGTATATTGATAGATTGACATATCAACAAACATTCAGACGCGCATTGTGTTTTCTTACAAGTTCTATAAAACGTAGACTCAATGACTGAATTCTTTACCGTTTTCCGTCTGGGTTATTTTGAATAACGTGTGTACGTTATGTGTAGCCATATAGATGAACACTTTAAGTGTTTAAATTTTAAAAGAAATTGTGTACATGCAGAGCATTGCAATGCTAGGACAATAAAATTCCAACAATGTATATGATGAGGCCGGTCAGACTGATACTGGTTCTGCTTGTTCTACAAATAGCAAATGTAAGACGAAGTATTTGGGTGTTATATTTTAAACAAATATAAGTATTGCTTTCTTAAAAGCTTGCATTACTCAACAAAGTATTTTATTGGGATCATTCTTAGTTACCTTAGCTGCATATACGTACCGCTCTGTCTGTATCCCGGAAAAATTGACTACCATCCGAAATTTTTCATACAAGGTCTACAGACTTGCAGCTAACATTACCTTTAAAAATACATTTTAGAATTTGCCGCTGTTTATAAATTCATTAAAAAGACGCGCAGAATCAAGTGGTTATATGGCTTTTGATATGGGATTTATGACGTCTATTTATATTGTTTTCATTAAAATTATTTCATTATTTCAAGCTTGTGGGTGGAATGAAATCAGTTTCACATGTTATATGACATACAGATGTCCTCTCCCCACTTTTTCTCGAAGCAACTATTTTTATAAAATTCACATAAAAAAATTGAATTATCATGGAGTTGCCCCCCCCCCCCCCCCCATTTTGGTAGCAAGTAAAAAAAAGGGTATGAAAATCATGAAATTATGAGTGAAATTTTGAAAATTTTGGAAAATTCAATTTTTTTTTCTTTTTTTGCTTGTCAAGATTTGTTGGATGAGTTTGCCCCCCCCCCCCCCACTTTCAAAAACGATGCTACGTGCTTGGAAATTACTCATTTCTTTATTCCCCTCTTTAATAATCAAAACAAACATAACCGATCCAGATAAATATAATTACATGTATCAAAAATAAACTTAAAAACAAACTACACATTCATCCTTCACCCACAATATTGCCTTTTCGATATTTGTCATCGTTGTAGACCCGTGTAACAATCTGTTAAGTAGGTGCTTGCACGAAAAAGAACCCCTTGCTGATCTACATTTTCATTAACGCATACAAAGAAAAAATATATATTTTGATTTATTTTTGAATTTCTTTTGATGTAAAAAAAAAAAAAGAGAAGAAATTGGTTCTCAGTCTCTCTTTATGCCTGTTTGTTAGCGGTTAATCCCAGTTCATTTTGAATATCCTTTTGTAATTTAAAAAATGCGATGTAAATTTTTTTCATGCAATATTTCGGATAAAGCAATGAAGAGTTGTTTCTTGAAATTTTATTAGACCATAAAATTGTAAAATGCTAACATTGAAAATTGTGCCCGATTTCTTTCTTTTTTTTTTTAAGGTAAAACTTTATTGATTTAAAAAATGATTCTTTGAGACAAACAAATTGACATAATCAATAAGAGTTTGAAAATCTCGAACTGCAGGTCTGTAGCTTTTAGTCAGAAAAAGAATCGGATGGACGACCTAGGACACAGATCGTCCATCCGAATTTCTTGAAAATTGCCATTATTTTCGAACGCGGACGCAATACTCACCGAGACTAAATGGTTCGTATCTTAAGTTTTAAGTTTTAACTGCTTTGAAAGGTAATATTGGTTTTCTGATAATTATGAACATGAATAATTAAATAAAAATGGTTAACATTACAGTAAAATTACCGGCATCGGTCTTCTCCGTGCGCGGATCTAGAAGGGGAAGGGTTCCAGACCCCCCCCCCCCCCCCCAGCGAAATTTCTTTTAATTACGTGTACATTATAAACTTACCAAATATGCCTCGGACATCCCTTGTCAAACTCAAATAACCGTCTGACTTTTCAACCCCCACCCCGGAAAAATTTTCTGATCCGCGCATGTTCCCCCTCCTCGAAATACAAAATTATTCTTCAAAACCCCTTGTAAAATTTCCAGGATCTCCGCATATTATACTAATAGATTCATTGGCGCTTGCGTTCGATAAAAATGCGTTTAAAACGTTTGCCAGTGGTCTTTTTACCATCGTACCGGGCATAACCACAGTCCCACTCTGTGAATAAAATGCGGCGAATCAAACTAGAGACAACGTATTAAGATCTGTATTTGCTTATAAACATGTAGTATCATCGTGCAAAATGCACTGTTCAATTATAATTTTTTTTTTTACTTTACTTGTAAAATTCTACATCTGTTTCGTAATTTTTTCTCACAGTTTATTTCTTACATAGTTACTTTTTTTATTTAGTGATTGACACTTATTATACTTTATAGAGACAGAGTGTCATGTCTCAAGGACTGTTAATCTCTTAAAACAACATTGTGCAATTATCAGATTTTCATTTCTTGGACATCAAAGACTCATTGAGTTTATTTAATTGTTTTATATCTGTGAACCTTTCACTCAGCTTACTTATATCATTACCTGTTAATTGCAATTTATTCTCATTGTTAAGATTCTTATAAATAGTTATGTACAATTGTCAATGCGCACTCTGGAATACGGCGGCCAGCCCCGGCCACGTCCGACTCTCCCAGAGTCTTGAGTCCGGAGGCCACTTCTGGCCATATCCGACTTGTTTGTAACATGTCTGTCTGTTAAATTGTTATAATGTTGCCATCGTTGAGTCTCGTCCAATAATGTGGAATCCTGCATCAATTGCCTGTTTATTTCTCTGGAACTGTATACTGGTGGACCTTCGGGAATACGGCAAACCTACTCTTCGTTTTAGCTTACGGCCCTCAGCGCGCCCCAACCTTTTACCTTATACACTTTACGCCAACATTCCCTCACCCGGTTCGTACTGCACACGACCGATGCAGATCCAGACGAATTCTCTATCACCATAAAATCTACACGGTCACAGAAATATAATACTTTGTTTCTCAGTGTTTACACATCTAATATTGTACGATGGTCAGCTATCAATTTTTTGTAATACGTCACAAGTATGACGCAGCTACGACGGAAAACCTAGTCGTTGCTTGCAACGAGCTCGTCTCTAGTTAGTAATATGATTTTGAATCTGTTTATTTAGAACTTTGGTTATGTTTTCTTTGCTGTCTGTGGAAACCCAGTGAGGTCAATAAAGGTTTCCTGATATCAGTATAATAAAATAAATAGTGACTGTTTGGGAGGATAACAGCTGATATTGACACCCTTCGAAAACCATTGTCAACCTCCGCTTCGCGTCGGTTGACAATTTCAACTGTTACCCTCCCAAACAGGCACTATTTATATAATGATAATTGTCATAGTTTTTGTCATTTTTTATGGAAAATTAATTGAATGATTAGAAAACGACGTAAAAGTAAACAGTAAAATGTTTTAATTGGTGCTTTATACAGGCTATATTGGTATAACAAGCATTGTAGGAAAATTTATATCACCCCAAAAAGCGGGTTATGTATTTTTTCTGCAATGCAAAATGTAGCTTCCACGCCTACACAAAAATTCATGTCAATGTAATATTAATGTCTAGCATTGTTTTCGTCTATAATGGCGTCAGATCAGATCTAATACTTTTCCGTATGTTTTCTTTGTCAGAATGGTGTGCGCGAGGGTGACAATGTATCTACTTTTTTACGTGTATGTGTACCTTAATGATCGAGAAATATTTTAAAACATGAAAGAACTAGATACATTTTTAGTCATTTTTTATTCTGTTTTAGTTTGATTATTAAAATATCACAAGAAATTGAAATGTAACACAGGAATACCCATAAACTTAAAATCTATAAATACCGGTAGTTATTTGATCAGGCATTCACAAGGGTAATTATGACGTCATAAACATGGCATGATTCCGTAAATTTCATAAAACTAAGCAGAAGACACTAATAAATTTCTAAGTGGGTTTTTTTTAACAAAAAACTATATCCGCAGCTGTCGCCCACGATGAAACTCGCATTATAACTGTATCGTGTGACATCACCTAAGGCATTACGTTGTAGGCGAGGGCTGCCGACGCATTTCTTCAAAAAACTATATGAAAATGTGCCATTTTTCATCATTCTTGACTAAATTTTATTAATATACTAAAACATTGAAGTCATAATTATTTAAAGAAACAAGATAAAAGTGTATAAATTAGTATTTTATATACACACATATTCAAAATGTTTTTATGAGATTTAAGCAACTTTTGAATTTATATAAGCCACAATAACAAAAATCAAGAGTAATAAATTCATCTATTGATTGTCATACTGATACATGTTTGCGTGATGAAATAGCTACTCCAACTTCAATGTATGGTCGTACATTACGGGTCTCTGAACAATTGAATATCATTGAAACGCATCGTCTATTAAATGCTATGATAAGATTTTGAAGCTGATAATGTTTTTGAACAGGACCGTGGGACCCCTTTGATGGCCATATGGTTTGGATGCAAAAGCAGTAATGGCGAGGTAATTTATAACTGGTCAAAGTTTTACCAAACTTGGACGATTGTTGCAAAGTTTTGTGGCATCTGTGTACTTCATATGCTTGGATGCCTAATCTAGGTAACTTGTTTTGAATGCATGGGCTCGATTCTTAAACAATCTGAAGTGTTAAGCCTTACTTGGGTTTAGTCCTTGGACTTACGCCAAAACTTTGTTGAGCTTATTAGCCGTTACTAAAAGCTTTTAACACCTCTGGGGATGTTAGTGTCATTTAAATTTACCCTTCAGTTCCGCAGTAAAAATCGTGCCTCGTTGGTATACTCTATTTCTTAGAATCTGGGTGCTTGTAGTTGAATTAAAATTGTGATGTTAATTGATTTTAAACGTTATCTTCAATAATTGGTGGATAAATGAGTTCAAGAAATAAATGTGACAATAGGAAATAAAGGGTTTTTTTTTTTCAATGGATGCAACAATTAACATGCTCAATACCGACCTTCCCCCACTTCTTTCGCTACTATTTCCGGGGTTATTTTTTAATAAAACTTTGTATAATTATAAAACTAAGCACAAATGATAACATTCACAGAAACAAAATACAGAGCATTTTGCTTTTTTCGCTAAAGAACATCATCAACAAAAAAAAACACTAGTTTTATACATTCAATCATTAACGTTACTTGATTAAAAATTAACTCTAAAAAATAATAACTTATCAGTAATTTTAAAGCTAAGGTTTGTTAACAGTTCTTGGTTGAGCATATTAATACACAGTACAATTGATGTTTGATGAATAAAGCAACAATGGACTTGGACATCGTTGAATTTCGATAAAATCTGGGAAACCATCTCAGGATCACAAATTTCTGAAAACAGATATTAGACAGACATTAAATATTTGTAATGTTAAATTACTTTACAAAACAACCCCGAATGATTGAAAGAAAAGGTATACAATGTATGTGCAAAAATCAAAACAATCAAATACACGTAATAAATCAGCATCAATGAGCAAACACACTATTTCAAATCTTTGCTGACACTGTAATTTTTTTAAATATTTTTATTTACATCTTACTTAGTAATCAATGTAAAAACCCTTTTTTATAGAGAGATCTAAGGTAAACAGACGGTTTATGCACTACATTAAATAAAAAAAACTAGCTAACTTGTCATGCTCAAATCTAACGATGTCATAACGCGTAATAGAAGGGCACTAGAACATTTTCATTTGTGTGTTTGCAGATTTAGTTAGCGCATTATTTTAATCATTTATTCAAATTAATTAATTTTTTTTTAAACCATTCAGTTTATTTAATATTCATTTATTGGTAATGCAAGTCAAGGTATTATTGGGAAGTAAAAATGAAAACCCCCGTGAATTGTCTCAGTTATTTCTTATTTGACAAACAATGTCATACTTGGAAAGATAATTAATTATCGAGGAATTTTGTAAAGCCAAACAAAGAACGAAACTCGTCCTTTTAATAAGATACATGTAACCCCTTTACTTGCATATCCAAAAGAGTTTTCAAAATTTGGTTAATTATGGACAATTAGTGCTATGATGCATTTTTCCCAATTTAATAGCGTTGATCTCTTTCACCTTCCAAAAATTACGACAATAAAGGTAAAATAATAAAAATATCACTGTATAAAAACATATATAAACACTTTGTTCACTGATAGTTTATTGATATTGTTTAAATGTTGGCTTTATTAGTCAAAAGATTTCATGTGAGATGAGGTATAGTAATAAATTTAAAAAAATACGCTTAAAATTTATGACTGTCTGACAGCGTAATATATATATCTAAGTTTCATTTCATGTTTCGATTTTTTTTATCACAAGACAATAAGACAGCTTACAAATGTTGGCTTAAGTCTACGACTGCTTCACGATCCTGGGGTAGATCAACAAAGGAAAGAAGCATCGGGAAAGGGCTACTTGTTATTTTAACATACTTTTTTCTTGTTCGGACGTATTAGGATTATTTTCAGATTAATTAGGTATTTGGTGCATGGGAAGTTTTTTTTGTCGGACGAATTATGATATGTTTATGTTCGGATGAATCAACTATTTGTTTGAATAGATCAGTTATTTGTTCGGACTGATAAGTTATTCGTATGTTTTAGGATTTGTTTGGATGAATTAGCTGTTTGTACGGATGAGTTAGCTATTTGTTCAGACGAAAACAGTATTTTTGACATGTAATTTAGACTACCTGATCTGGCAAAAAATATAAATTACAGGGGAGGGGGATTTTGTGACCAAGCCATCCCTGTCCTTGAATGTCGATTTTCCTTCAAATGTTAGATTGCTTAATACATATAAATATTAAACATATGCTGCCTAAGACCTTCACAACAAGATCTATTGCAGTAGTTTAACCTTTATTGACGTGAGTGTGTTTAAATCTGAAAACATTACAAAGCGTTCATTAACATCATTAACAAAAATACAACTTAAAAAGTACAGATATACTTTGCAATACAAGACAGATTACATGACTAGATATTTGACTATTTTGGTGTAAAACAAATGAACCTGATCTTTTTGATAAGGAAAATCCACATTTTACAACATGCCATTTGAACTACATTTTCACGCGGTTTTTGAATGTAAACAACAGCCTAATACACATGTGTACTTATCATCAAGCATTTAATTTTTCCTACAGTTTTCTGCCAATGTCTTAAATCTAAATACTTTTAAAAGTTACAAAATGTTAATTCCAATGATGAACCTGATTAAGCTTGAATACACAAAACATTGCTATAGAGAGATTCTAAAAATAGCACACTGGTGGCACGATAAACAAAGTCAAAACCTGCATAATAATAGCGCCTTGTAAAATCAGAAAACATATATATGCATTCATAGAAATTAGACATATTACAAATTCTACTCACTCCATTGTGCTCCAATGTTTGTCAAACAAATGAGTATGTGAAAATAAAAAATGCAGCCCTGCTTGGCTACCCGTTGCATGTACACTGTACAACTTATCCGGAACATGTGGGTCAAACATAAAATACAAAATACAAACAGTGCAGATAAAATATTTCCGGAAAAAAGGAAGTAGGTAACACTACACTCCCCGTCTTATATCATATTGATATAACAAATAACTGTTATTGAAATAACTCACACAAATATATCACTTAAATGAAACTGATACACAACGTAAATACATGTACATGTAATCACTATTCCAGAAGAAGTACCATCTCCGCAATAGGTCTCGTGTAGGTTGTCACCTTTCCATCCTTGACGACACGAATGACAGCCTTTCGGACCAATCTGTCGTTGCTCTCAATTGAGCGCTCGACTATCCCCAATGGCCGCATATTCCTATGAGCATCTTTCTCGCGCAACAAAACAATGTCTCCAGTCTTCAGATTCTGTTTGCTAGAACACCATTTACGTCTCCTCTGTAAACTCTCCAAATAGGTGGCACGCCGCTTTTTCCAAAACATATCAGATAACACCTGGACATGCTTCCAACTTGCAGAGTACATATCTTTGATGCTCAAATGGTCCGAGATTTTTCCAATCTCTCCCTGCTTCTGGATCAGTAAAATGTTTAGACTCAATACAATAGGAGACGTTGGGTCTGTATCAATTGCCGCTATTGGGCGAGAGTTGAGAATTGCACAGACTTCCGCCATAAGTGTAACTAGCACCTCATGTGTCAGATCTTAAGGCCCTTTTTGAAGAAGCATAGCATCCAAGACCTTGCGAGCACTGCCAATACCCACTCCCAATCACCTCCCATGTGAGATGCATGGGGAGCATTAAACAACCAGGTTGCTCTGTTATCCATCAGGTATGTCTGAACCATCTTTTCTTCGACATTTATTTCATTCACATTAAGGTCGTTCACGGCTCAAATAAAATTAGTGCCCTTATCAGAGCGAAAGAGCTTAACTGGTCTGCGCAAAGCTATGAAGCGTCGTAGGGCGTTGATGAAACATGAGCTTGACATGTCCGCTATAACTTCGATGTGAACTGCCCGTGTTATTAAATAAAGCAAGTAAATAACACAGCCCATCTTTTGCTCTGAGCGGACCCACCAATTGTCTTTCTGGTAACCACTGGCCAAGGACCAAATACGTCAAGTCCTACAGATGTATATGGGGGTCCTGGGGTGAGCCGATCCAAAGGAAGATCTGCCATCTTCTGCTCCTGGGGTGTACATGTTCTGTGGAGTTTCCGGCAAATAACACATGAATAGATAATGGAAGAAATAAGTCTCTTTCCTCCAAGGATCCAAAAGCCATGAGAACGCACGGCGCCTTCAGTCATTGTTCTTCCCTGATGGAAAACTTTATTGTGGAAGAAACGTACCAGTAGAGTAACAGCATATCCATTTGGAACTATAACAGGGTTCAACGAAGCAAGTCCACTGCCCTGTAAGTTGTTGAGACGGCCCCCAACTCTCAGCAAGCCAACATCATCGATGTTTGGAGATAAATTCTGAATGCGACTGTTCCTAGGTAGGTTGTGTTTTCCTTCAATTGCTTCGAGTTCAGCCTTAAAAGCCTGATGTTGCACACATCTAAGGATGAAGCGCTCCGTGTCTTTGAGCTCAGATTCATGTTTGGTGTTCTGGCACAAGTGCCAGCCTGTCCAGTCATTTGAACCTCTGTAGGAGGCAGGTACATGACGAAGGGTGGACAGTGCAGACAAAAGACTGTCCCATGTAGAGAATTTTGCGAAACGATACTCCATTGGAGTCAGATTTTTTTATAGGTCTGCTTTAAATGCACCCACTTCCGGTCGAATATCCTTGTCTTCGTCAGGGCTGACAAGAGGATAGTCAACTTCTGGTCCAATCTCTTGTTCAAAGTCTTTTGAACAAAACTGCTCTGGTCCAGTGAGCCAGGTGTCAAACATATTTCTCATATCAGAAACTGATCCCCTAGTTGCTGCATCAGCTTGATTCAGGTGAGTAGGTACATAATTCCACTGGCTAAGGGTTGACACCGCATGAATACGTACTGTCCTATTGCTTACATAATTGTAAAAACGTCTTGTCCTTTTTTTAATGTACCCCAATACGACCTTGCTGTCTGTGAAGTACCTAATAGCGGACGTTGGGATAGAAAGATGATCTGAGACGAACTCTCCAATCTCTGTTGCCAATACGGCTCCACAAAGTTCCAAACGTGGAACAATGTGTCCTGCTGAAGGAGCGAGCTTTAACTTCCCCATTATGAAACCTATGTTATGATTCACCTTCAGGTAAGCTGCGGTGGCAATCGCTGTTTCGGATGCATCAGAGAATATCAGCACTTGTGGGTCTGAGGCTAAGCTTAGCGAACTTGGAACAAACATACAGGGAATTCGTAGAGTGCTCACCTGGTCTAGGGACATGCTCCAACTCTCCCATCTATATCTTTGCTCTTCGGGTAAAGAATCATCCCAGCTTGGACTTCTTGTACACATCTCACGTAGAATCATCTTCCCACAGATTGTCAGTGGAGACAGGAAGCCTATGGGGTTAAAGATACTATTGACATTGGAGAGGATTCCTCGTCGAGTAAAGGGGACATCAGAATCTGGCTTGTGGAAGATGAAACAGTCAGAACTCAAATTCCAGGTAAATCACAGGCTGTTCTGAACCAAATTGGCATCGACACCAATTAAGAAATCCTTTATGTCCTTTCCTAGGTCATCTGGAGGGAACGCATCCAATACCTCTTGTACATTTGATATAATCTTGTGCAGTCGTATTTTACCTTCTTTGTCTAGTGCATTCTGAGTTCGCCTCATCATGATCCGGTCAATCACTTCCAAAGGAGTTGGTCTAGACGTCAATGCATCATCAACATAAAAGTCCTGGTTTACAAAGCTAACGACATCAGTATCCGCATCTCGTACTGCACGCCTTAGCCCAAATGTCGCCACGGCAGGGGAAGGTCTATTCCCAAAACGACATCTTTGCGGAGTGGGGGGGGGGGGTTCATTGGCGATGTGTCGTAAGTGAGGATGAGCACGGGCAACCTCTGGGGTAGGAATTTCCATCACATTATCTGGAATGTCATTACACTCTATAATGGGCGGCAGCTTGTGATAAGCAAGTCCGTCCATAGACTGAATACAAAATCCAACTACTCTTCTCCCAGATGCCTCAGTCACTCCAGCACAGAATTTAAGTCTATCAAGAATAGGATAAGATGTGACCCCAAGTTGGTTCAAAACTTCAGAGCGAGCTAGGGTGTGATTGCTCTGGTCGTCAAGCAACACATGCACAGTCACAGCATCTTGCGGACGATCAGTGGGAAATACTTTCGCTAGAACGATCTTAGCACAGGAGCGTCCACGATTAACAAAGCTGCAGAGTGTAGTACATTTAGAAGATACCTCTGTTCCCTCCCCGCCATAATTGTTTGCCGTTTCTGAACTGTTGAAGGTTGTTCTTTTAGTATTGGACTCCGTAACGTGCAGTGCTGTTGGGTGTAGTTCACTGTCACATTTCTCACACTGTATGGGTTGTTTGCAGTTTTTTATCAGATGGTTATTTGATGCACAGCACTTAAAACAGATGCCCTTCTTCTTTAGCAAGTCCTTGCGCTTTTTCATACCCATCTTGAGAATGCCCTGCAGTGGTTTAAAGAATGATCTGATAAATGTATCGGGCACACTTTGTTTGGAGGTCCTGAAGTGTTAGTATGGACATCTGTCTTTCGGACAATCACTGACCTTTGGTCTGAAGTCATGCGTGACGTGGTAGATGGTTTACCTGTAGTTGTTTGAGTCTCTATGTGAAAAAATGCGGGGTCATTGCGAATTCTGCTCAACTCACGTACGAAATCCAATGCAAAGGAGAAGGGTGGATAGGATACGTTGTGATGCTTTTTGTAATTTGCCGCTCTTGTCGTCCATTTCTCCTGTAGATTAAAAGGAAGCTTGTGGATGATGGGAGAAACTCCCGAGGAAGAGTTGAAATATGATAGTAATGTGGAGTAATGCGGATTTTCCATTAATGATTCAATCTCTATCATAATATCTACTAACTCATATAACTTTTTATTCTCCTTGTTTCCAAGTCTTTGAAATGAATTAAGTTTGTGCTTGATGGATGCCTCCACCATTTCCGGGGCACTGAACCGCTCGTCCACACGTTCCCATATCCTTTTAACTCCCTGTGATGGATCAGAGCCTAGTGATGATGCGATAGTCTTAGCGTGTCTTGCTGAATCTGATCCCAGCCAGCGAATAAGTAGATCCATTTCTTCAGAAGGGCTCACATGTAGCTCAAACATGATGATCCTGAAATTAGTCTTCCACGCAGAGTAATTCTCTGGCTTTTCATCAAATGTTGAAAGCTTTGTCATTAGTACGTCTTTCTTTAGAAAAAAGGAAGTCAACTCTGACGCAAATTTGTTGTCAAGATTGGGAATGACTGAATGTTCGTGAACAACGGGCACTGTTTTATATACAGAATTGTTCTGGATGGGTACTGGGTTCAGAGTCCTCGGCTGAATAACATTCTCCGGTTGATGGGGAAAATGTTCAGCGATATATCGCTCGGTCCTATCTTCAGAATTGTGCTGGATGGGAACTGGATTCACAGTCCTTGGCTGAGTAACATTCTCCGGTTGATGGGAAAAATGTTCAGCGATATATTGCTCGGTCCGAGTTTGGTCCACAGGAATAGCTAAAGAGGGAGGACGTTCATCTTCATCATATATAGAAGCAGCTTTAACTTCCGCTTCCATTTCTACTGCCTCTTTCTTCAGTTTAAGAACCGATAGCTCAGCGTTTAGTTGCTTCTCTTCCTTTTTGTGTTTTATTTCTGCTTTTTTCTTCTGAATTGATGCCTCTTTTTCTGCTAATTTCATCTTGGCTTGAACTTTCTCCAATTTTATGGTGGCTTTTAGTTTCCTTGAAGATGACGAGGCGACCGACTTTGCGTCCACATTTTTGATAATTTTTATCTGCGTCATTGCAGCCTTGAAAATCTTTGCACAGTTTGCACACGACTGTTCAAAGATTCTCCACTCTTTCATGCTTTCTGCTGTTCTTTCTCTTTTCAGAAAATAAAAAAAATCTAAACAAGTCTTATAACCTTCCTAGTTATGTTGCAACTCCAACTCTAAGTCATCCGCATCATTAATTCCACAATTAGAAATTCTGTTCAACGTTTCTTGAAATCTGGTCCAAGCCTTTCCGTAGGTTGTTCTCTCTTATCTTCATAATGTTGTTCTCCCCTTTCCGTAAGGGTTCGTACACGACACTGTTCTGTAGAATCTTCCGTATCTTGAGGGGTTTGAGGGGTTCCGTCCTTAATTGACGTCATTTGGAAATGGAATTTAACTACGCTGCCTAAGACCTTTCTCAACAAGATATATTGCAGTAGTTTAACCTTTATTGACGTGAGTGTGGTTAAATCTGAAAACATTACAAAGCGTTCATTAACATACAAAAATACAACTTAAAAAGTACAGATATACTGTGCAATACAAGACAGATTACATGACTAGATATTTGACTATTTTGGTGTAAAACAAATGAACCTCATCTATTTGATAAGGAAAATCCACATTTTACAACATGCCATTTGCACTACATTTGCACTACATTTTCGCGCGGTTTCTGAATGTAAACAACAGCCTAATACATATGTGTACTTATCATCAAGCATTTAATTTTTCCTACAGTTTTCTGTCAATGTCTTAAATCTAAATACTTTTAAAAGTTACAAAATGTTAAGTCCAATGATGAACCTGATTAAGCGTGAATACACAAAACATTGCTATAGAGAGATTCTAAAAATAGCACACTGGTGGCACGATAAACAAAGTCAAAACCTGCATAGTAATAGCGCCTTGTAAATCAGAAAACATATATTCATTCATAGAAATTAGACATATTACAAATTCTACTCACTCCATTGTGCTCCAATACTTGTCAAACAAATGAGTATGTGAAAATAAAAAATGCTACCTGTTGCATGTACACTGTACAACTTATCCGGAACATGTGGGTCAAACATAAAATACAAAATACAAACAGTGCAGATTGAATATTTCCGGAATAATGAAGTAGGTTGCACTACAAAACATATACCAGTCACTGATATTCATACAATATCTGACTTATTTTGCTGCCGAATATAAGCTCAAATCTCAAAATATATCACAAGTTTTCATGTTGGTACAGGGTTGGAGTTAATTCTGGCATAATACGATTTTTTTTTTACAGTTATCAAAGAAAAAACCTGGATTTGCTAGAGTGGGTATCTTCATGCGCGGATAGGGGGAAGGGGGGTGGGTCGGGAGAGGAGACCCCAGAACCCCCTTCCCAAAGCAAAATTATCTCTCAGACTCTACCCGTGGAAAATTTTCTGGATCTCGAAAACTGATTTACACTTTCGTATCTTTGTATCCAAGATAATTAACAAATATTAAATTCGTCCGAACCAAATCGTATGATGCAATATTATCATAATCATATTAAATATTGTTATGATATCGGATATATCATATCCCAGCTTATGATTGGTCGATTTTTTATACGTGATTGTGTTATAAAATCTAATATATACTAAAAATAGAAAATTGATAAACCTTGGTATAATAGATATAGATGTTCATGAGTAAATACAAATATTGGCATGTGCAACATTGTGACGACACAATAGGGAAAACAACACATTTACTTTATTCACCTAATATTGTACTGTTATTGCCCTGAAGAGTGTTAGTTTTAGATTTAATATAATAAAACAATTACAACCTTATGGTATTGGTCAATACATTGGTTCATACAAGTGATAAACAAATACGTACCTGATTCATCCCAAGAAATTGCCGATTCTTTCTATTAAATCATTATTTTGCCCGAAATATACCTAGTTCGTCTATACAAAATAAAAACATTACCCAAGCAAATACCTAACTTGTTCGAATAAGTGCCTAATTTTTCCGAACAAATACCTAATTTGTCTGTACAACATGTAATAGCTAAATCGTTTGAACAAATACCTAATTCTTCTGAACATTATAGTTATTCGTCTGAATAAATGCCTAATTCGTCCGAACATTCATTTGATTTGTCCGGACAAAAGCCCAATTCGTCACATCAAATACCTCATTCGTCCAAACAAATAACTTATTAGTCCGAACAAGTTCAAAAAAGTCGAAACAAATGGCTTATTCATCCCAACAAATTCATAATTCGTCCAAACAAATATCTAAATCTTCCAAACCAATGTCGAATGCGGCTGAAGTAGCTAATTCGGCCTAAAAAAATCCATAATTATTTTGAACAAATACCTTATTTTTCCAAACAAATAAATATTTTTTTAATTTAGCCCCCTTTCTCTCTCTTTCTGTTTCTAGAGTTCTGTTTCTAAGTTCTAAGTTGTCTATGGACTCATTAAAATTCGTGGGGCCAATTTTCGTAGATTGCGTAAATTTTACAGATACGTGGTGATGTTATTTCGTGTATTATCATTTACCTACAAATAGAGATAGACTTTATAACCCCAATTTATCAATTCGTGGAGGGTGTTAATTCGTGGAGGAGGGGTACCCTTGAATTCAACGAAATTTAAGCCACTAAGAAATTTAATGATTCCACAGTATTACATGTCCCAACTTGCATGGAAAGCGTATCGGAGCATAGTTACGGGTTTAAGAGACTTGAATGCTTATTATGGATCACTAATTCAGTTCAAACTAAACAAAAGGCCAAGGCGCCACATCGCTCAAGTTAGCAACAAAAGCCTTTACTTTGACTAAATCAGCATTACAGTTTAAAATTTAAAAAAATATCTTAAAAGGTTAGTACAGTGGATCTTGCTTGTATTTACACATTTCTATGTTAAATATAAAACCCCTTTGTTGTTTCAGAGATTTTCCTATATTCCTAAATATTTACATTTTCAACTATCCTTGTCGGTGATAACACTACGTATCAATTTTTAATTACTTACATGTACTTATCATTAATGTTGGTCAATTTTATTTAGTGTCAAACTCGTTTATTTGTGACATTCTTAAACACTAGAATTTCTATCGTGAATCTCGGTTGTGAGTCCTTGCTCAATGGCGGACAGTAAACAAAGGTGTGATAAAAAATGGACACCCCCCCCCCCAAAAAAAAACAAAAACAAACAAACAAACCGAAAATCTAAAGAAAACACCGGAAAAGAGAAACAGAGAGCCCAGACATAAAATCGAGACTGTCTGACATACAAGAATACATGGTAAAATGGACTGAAAATAAAGACGGAAATAAAGAATATAATGATTTCATTCTTAGAAGAAATGAACAAAGAGTTCAGAGATAAGAGATAAGAAATCATTACAGACGTTAATAATTCAATTTTGAAAGAAATCAATGAAGAAACTATTAATTTTTTATTCAAAAATGCCTCTAAATGAAAATTAATTTGTGGTTTATATCATATAAAGTAAAGACATGGAAAACATGGAGCACGTACGAACCTGACTAGCAAAACCCCTACAACTTCATGATAAAAACTTAAGTTTAATTCGGCTTTAATTCCTATTCCATCAATCTACATCGTCTCCGATGACAATCTTCCCTTTGTTCCTATTCTTATCAGTCCGTCTCTTTTTACTTTCTTTGCCAAATCTTGTCAAACATTAACGGTATACCTATCTTTCTCGTCGTCGCCATTGTTGTTGTGATAGACTGAGCGTGGTATCACGTGACTGATTTAAGGATTTATTCAAATGCTGGATTTATTGTCGACTCCACAATAATTATAAAAATTATTTATTAATATCTATATCTTTTTAACCCAATTGATATAAACTACGCTATTTGCTGTGAAAGCCTATCTTTATATAACATATTTAAATATATCAATCAATCAAATATTTCAAAGCATGAAAATATACTCCACATATAACTTTAAAGTTTTTTAACAGGTGCCGTTTAAGTTATTATTGGTTCTATCTTTACTAAACGTGGAACAAATGCACTCACCAGGCTCTAATGATAAAACTGAGACATACGTTTTGGGTGCTGGAGGAGGCTAACATTTTTGGAGAAGGTCTCATATGGTAAATACATGTACATGTGTTGGTCCTTATTCATACTTGCATGGTTGACTGAACTATGTAAATGAACCACAGAGCCAGTTTTGTATAATGAATGTGATGCCGATTATCCAGATACTAAGGAAGGTTAAGGAGGAATGCTACACCAAAATTTATTAAATGGATCGTTAAAATATAATTTCTGAAACATGAATTCGTTTTTCAATGAAAAATACGCCCCTTAATTTTTTTAAAGCGAATATTTTTTTATTTATTATTTAAGAAAAAGAAAGAAAAATCAGCTGACTTCGTTTTCGGTTGAAATAGTCTCATCAGATCTATATAACCATGCATTTACCTTATCAAAAGAATAATTGTATACTAGTGATACGTTTTTTTTTAATTTTACGATACAATATTGTTTAATATGATACGACATTGTGTCATAAGATACACTATATTATCATATGATATAATATTGTTCCATATGAAATGATTATAAATTGTATGATATAATGCGATATTGCAAAATATAATATGATCATATATAGCATAATATTATGATACGATATCAAACATTTGTATGATATACTATTTTATGATATATTGTACATGTAATGTCACATCAGCCAGAAGGGCCGCAAATTTAGTTCAGATCCTGTGTCATGATGCTAAAACGTGTTAAGTTCTCCTCCTCTTGAAAAAAAATCCTGTGTATCTAGACAGCAAAGAACTTTACCAAAATAAGGAAATAGTATATATATATATATATATATATATATATATATATATATATATATATATATCTATATATATATATATATATATATATATATATATATATATATATATATATATATATATATATATATATATATATCTATATCTATATATGTATATATATATATCTATATCTATATCTATATATATATTTATATATATATATATATATATATATATCTATATCTATATCTATATATATATTTATATATATATATATATATATATATATATATATATATATATATATATATATATATATATATATATATATATATATAACCGAATGTTATCACATAGGTGTAAACGAAACCGTCTGACGTGTCACATAATGGCAAACGGGATCTTATGGCAAAAAACGGTTTGCCACTATGTCCGACTGAGTTTTTTAAATCGCTCTAACTCGGCGAATCGCGAACTGACAACAGGTAAACTTTAAACACGATAAGAGAGATCTTTCAGACGTTCAATTTAAGTTTTGAAATAATTATTTGATACATAATTACTGAAAAAGCGTAATGTTTTTGAGGGAACCCATTCTGGGACTATATATCTCCGGCCGAGCGATTCCGTCTGAGATGTCATTTACGGGCAAACGTCGGTTTTTTGAAGATTTCTTTTTAAAATTGGATACATATGTCAACAAAAAGCTCAGAGCAACTTGCTAATACAATGACTTATTTTTTTGCGGTACTGGGCTATGGATATGTATCTAATTTTAAAAAGATATCGCCGTTCATAGAAATGTTAGTGCTCATTTTCAGCTGTGTTGTTTTTGTATATAATTTTGAGCTTCTACGCATGCTTGACCCAATAATGTTAACGAGAAGGAAAAAGAAATGGCGATCGAAATGTTCGGCTGAGTATTGTTTTACCGATCTGTACACGATTATGGCATATTATAAGGATGTGTGAAGAAAGTGAATACAAGTGAGTTGTGTTATAGATCAACGGATTTGTGTTTCTATGGATTACGATTCTGTTTTGGGTTACTAAACGAAAAAAAGGCATGTAAGACTATGTAGTAAGTCAACTTCTTCATTGTTGGTCAACATGAAAAGGGCGTGAAAAACAATATAGACAGAAGATGTAGGTGCTTAGCATATTAAAAAAAATTTTACTCCGCAATATCTGAACAATTCGAACCAAGCTTGTTTTAAAACACAAAAATGTGAATAGTACCACATTTTATCTCTGTTTGAAATTTTTAGTAAACTCTCTTAGAAGATAATCTCAACCCATGTACATTCTTTAATCTGAGAGATCAAATGTGGTATAATAATCAAAATCGTTGTAGTAATTCTACCTACATCTATTACATTTGTAAGACGTAATAATAAATGTAATTTGGTTTATTAAAATATCTCGTGCACTGACAAGACATAGTTTAACAATATACAGATTTAAATGCATACTACATAGTTTCATCTAATTCATATCGATATCAGTACATAAACAGTCAGTGATTGATTGCATAAAGGTTTTTTAAAAGAGCTTTGTTTACATTTTACAGCCAAGGTTAAGTTATCTTCTCTCAGTGGCTGTGTTACTGATAACAGAGAAAAACCAGATGTCGTTAAACATGTGGAAAACACAGGCAATCAGAATTGGGGAATGCTGACTAAAGTCATTACGATTAGGATTTGGACTGATGGTTTTATAGAAACGCACAATAAACATTAGAGGTACATGAAGTGTTTGAATTTTATAGTTTGTTGTAGACATAGGCTCGATTTGCCTTTAATTTCTCTGATTGTGAGATCCTTCTCATTTCAAATCCAGGTAGCTTAATGAAAAGCAACCATAATTTTATGGGATATCTAGGTTCAAATCCTAGTCTGGAGTGTATGAATGAGAGACTAAACATCAGGTAATTACTCATTTTTCAACATTGAAAAAATTGAATTTGTAAGTGAACTGTAGATCGAAGGTATTCATTGCCCATAATCTCGCACAGCTCGTTTACCTTTTGTATTGGCTGCGAGTCGTCGTTCAAGCCTCATTTTTTTGTTTACATGAAATATTTGTAACCTAATTATTCAAAGAAATGTTTGATTAAATTATGTTTATGATCAGTCATTGAATAAAAATTACATACATTTAATCATGCAATTTTTTTATCTGCTACATTTAAACAATCATGAAATTAATAATTCATATTATATTACGACATTCATTCTCTCTCTCTCTCTCTCTCTCTCTCTCTCTCTCTCTCTCTCTCTCTCTCTCTCTTTCGCTCTCTCTTCTGTGTTTACATTCCAACGTATGTACTACATAACCCCAGTGAGTTATCTCCTCTTTGAACCAAGGATAGAGTATTAGCTGTGAAATGAGACATATGGTGGCATAGATCTGCCACCACTTGTCAGATAATTATGTTAACTTCTCATATGATAATGTCGACTTGTCAGACATTTATGTCAACTTGTCAGATCTTTATGTTGACTTGTAAGAAAATAACCATAGTGACTCTAGAGACTCACTATTTTGTTGTCAAAGTGTGTTAGTGCCACTAACTGCCATTTACTTGTCATCATAATATCATATAAGTCGACATAAATATCTGACAAGTTTACATAATCATCTGACAATTCGACATAAAGATCTGACAAGTTAACTTAATTATCTTTCAAGTCGACATAAAGATCTGACAAGTTAACATAATTATTTGACACAAAAAATAATATGGCCCCTAGTTTAAAGAAAATTATCATTCATATTGTAAGTCGACTTGTCAGATAATGATGTTGTCTTGTCAGATGTTATGTCGTCTTGTCAAATAATTATGTCAACTTGCCAGATAATTATGTCGACTTGTCAAATAATTATATTGACGTTAAAGATGATTATGTCGACTTGTCAGATCCTTATGTCGACTTGTCAGAAAATATTATTTCAAATGGATGGCACAAATTGGGCGTGGAAAGGTTAAAGTATTGAATTCTTAACCACGTGAATAAGTGACAAGTTGACTTTAAGAACTGACAAGTGAATAAAATTATCTGACAAGTCGACATCAAGATCTGACAAGTCGACATAATTATCTGACAAGTGGTGGCAGATCTATGCCACCATGGTTATTGTACATTGTCCAGATAGTTTGAATTGCAACTCCATTAAGCTGATTTTAATATACCTATTGTTCCTCAGATCAGCGATGTGTCCCATGGGTCTCTTGCTCTGTGTTTCATCTACATGTATCTATTTATGAAATATAAAGAACATTGGTGACCGTGCGTTGCTAGACCCCTATCAAACTCTTTGAATCTTACATAGAACTAATATTAACATATTACATACTGATAAATATGAAGTTGAATATTCAGTTCATTTGATTTGTTGAATGTCGATTTTATGCTCGACAGCATATATATATATATATACGCCATATATGACTAGATGGCCCAGTGGTTAGCGCGGTGGCCGCTCACTGCTAGGAGAATGGGTTCCAGAGGTCGTGAGTTCAAGCCCCGGCCGGGGCGGAGGTGGAGCTCCAAAAAGGTGAATATCTCTGTGCTTTCTGTATATCTTTATCATTCACTATGGGCAGGTATATGTCAATTTGAGAGTTATTGCAATGTTTGTGCTTATTATTTGTATATATCTATGCAATGTGTATCGTCCCGATCCTCTCAAATTGTCGTTTAACTGCATTCCACCTGTATCTCAAACGACCGTGTAGTGAGCGACCAGCGTGCTAGTTTCCCTTCGTCATCGAAAGCAAGATTTTTTGTCTTGCCTAGATGGCCCAGTGGTTAGCGCGGTGGCCGCTCACTGCTAGGAGAATGGGTTCCAGAGGTCGTGAGTTCAAGCCCCGGCCGGGGCGGAGGTGGAGCTCCAAAAAGGTGAATATCTCTGTGCTTTATGTATATCTTTATCATTCACTATGGGCAGGTATATGTCAATTTGAGAGTTATTGCAATGTTTGTGCTTATTATTTATATATATATATATATATATATATATATATATATATATATATATCTTATTAAAAGGCAACCAATTCACACTAAAATTACCACTACTATTCAGCAGTTTTATGACAATTGTAGACCAAATCTGCTGTATCTTTACAAAGCACCCGAGCAATCTCAAAAATTCCCTACATTATTTCAAATCAAGTCAAGCCGACACATTTTACTTTAATTGCGTCAAAGTTTTAACTTTAACTGTCTCATATTAAGAAGGTTGGGTGTTAATAAAGCCCGAAGGGCTTGTTGGAAGATTTGATCACGTACCAACCCGTATTTATATCCCAATATACATCCAAAAATGATACCTTATTTCTTATATTAACATTTGTTGCAAATTATGACAATAAGAATGCTCCATACTTTTTTGTGATGACCTAGAAAGCCGCTTCGATAAAGAAAAGTAAAAAATTGTACAACAATATTGCAAGTATCTATCTTAAAAACTAGAGATAGCTGCATCACCATATTTTCACAGTGGTAGTGAAATACCACTTGAAGATGCCCCTGAAAATTTCGGGCCCCAAATATGAATTCTAAATTTTGAATTGCGAACTGCGTTCTTGATAGAACGCAGTTCACTATTCAATTGCATATAAGGCAATCGGGCCCCAAATATGAATTCTAAATTTTGAATTGCGAACTGCGTTCTTGATAGAACGCAGTTCACTATTCAATTGCATATAAGGCAATCGGGCCCAAAATATGAATTCTAAATTTTGAATAGCGAACTGCGTTCTTGATAGAACGCAGTTCACTATTCAATTACATATAAGGCAATCGGGCCCCAAATATGAATTCTAAATTTTGAATTGCGAACTGCGTTCTTGATAGAACGCAGTTCACTATTCAATTGCATATCAGGCAATCGGGCCCAAAATATGAATTCTAAATTTTGAATAGCGAACTGCGTTCTTGATAGAACGCAGTTCACTATTCAATTGCATATAAGCCCGATTCTTAAAAACTAGAGATAGCTGCATCACCATATTTTCACAATGGTAGTGAAATACCACTTGTAGATGCCCCTGAAAATTTCGGGCCCCAAATATAAATTCTAAATTTTGAATTGCGAACTGCGTTCTAGAACGCAGTTCACTATTCGATTGCGAAAAGGCCAAAATTTCAAAAAGTAGAGAAGACCATCTCACCACATTTTCATGGTGGCAGTGGTATACTACCAGTAGATGCCCCTGAAAATTTCGAGCCCCAAATATGAATTCTAAATTTTGAATTGCAAACTGCGTTCTAGTTAGAATGCAGTTCACTATTCAATTGCATATAAGGCAATCGGGCCCCAAATATGAATTCTAAATTTTGAATTGCGAACTGCGTTCTAGATAGAACGCAGTTCACTATTCAATTGCATGTAAGGCAATCGGGTCCCGAATATGAATTCTAAATTTTGAATTGCGAACTGCGTTCTAGATAGAACGCAGTTCATTATTCAATTGCGAACTGCGAACTGCGTTCTAAAAACCGATTGCCCCTGTAACTCGATCAATGCACAAGTTATTGCCGCAGGTCTTAAGCTCCCGGTCTGAAAAATTCGGATGGACGACTTGGGAGCTACAGTGCCGCCCATTGAAAAATTTTATATTTATTGCGCAAAAAAACGTGCGCTATTTTAAACTGATTAACCTTATTTATACGCAAATTCTATGAAAACAATAAGTACCACTAAGTTCTTCATGTACATTACTACTGATATTGTCCCTTTACTTGACTCTGATAGTCCTTTAAACACCTTCCACTCCTCCGAATGTTATTGTCATTTAAATTAAGTTTTTTTTTTACCCTTTTTGTTTCGCAGTAAAAATTGTGCCTCGTGTTTATAGTCTATTTCTTAGAATCTATAAGTGCTTGTAGTCAAATTAAAATCTAGACGTTTATTTATTTTAAACTTTATATTCATTAATTGGTGGGTAAAATGAGTTCTAGAAATAAATGTGACAATATAAAATATAGAGTTTTTCCTGCTATTTCAGCAATTAACATGCTTTCTAGCAATCCACCTATAGGATTAATTTTCGATCCGCGCTTGGCCTAGTAATATCATCAATACTGAAACAGGCTATACTATTTTATGCATAATGTTCCTTGAAATTAGTTCGATATACACATATTTTATACAAATTTTATATTTATACAAAACAGACACCCATTATTTTTTTTTTTTTGCAAAGCATGGTATTGCACACGAAAATGGCTATGATTTTATTAACTAACCCAATGTCTAAATTTCCAACCACGTGTAGAGTGGTTGAACACAACCAATTATAACTCTGTTCTGAATATCATCGTTTAGTTAAAATAACCGCTAGATGATGAAATAAGACATAGATCTTAATAGATTTCCATGTTTTAACATAAATTAAAGTAGTATATAATATGAAAAACGACCAGTACTAACGTATTTTGAGAATATTTTCCGAACACTTTTACTTCCGCTCTAAAATCACAGGAACTAAACAAACCTCGGGGAAGTCTCGTGAACATTCATTCGAGTACCTCTGGATTAATTACAGTAAAACTCTTTAAGTACGAACACGGATATAGCGAATCCTCAAATATTGCGAATTGTTTTTTAATCCCCGGTAAAAAATTTAACAAATCTTAGCAAAATTTTACGGTTATAACGAATTCGGATATAACGAATTTACGGATACAGCGAACTCATTTTCAGTCCCGTAGAAGTGAATAATAACGAAATTTAACACTTTTATAACGAATTTCTTTACAATTAAAAAAGTTTGCACTACCATTTAACATAATAGTTTGAATGAATTTATTTTCATAAATATTTTTCAGTTCATAATCCGCTTATTAAAGGTTTCAAAGTAACGGATTTTTATTTTAAGCCTCAATTAACAAAAAATATTTACAGCATGAACGCGAAATGGCACTTGCACATGAAAGTTTGTTAGTAATTGTCACCCCGGCGTAGATGTTTTCGTCTGTGATATCGATAGGCGAGTTTTTGTTCCCTAAGAGGAATATGTTTTCAGTGGCAGGTTTTCTACGATTGCGTTTGGACGTAAAGCATATAATGCAGCTTTTCAAAGTGTTTTATTTCAACCGCCATTTTGACGCATAATCAACTACGACATTTAGTTGCTTTTGCATTGTAGTTTAAGTATTTGAGATAAGTGATGTGTCATCGGCGAGAATATGTGGACCAATGTTGAGACGATCAGCTCAAGAATGAGGTCATCTATCATTAAGAGAAAGAACCAAGAGGAAAGAACCCTGCCTTGTCCAACTCCTTGTCTCATGGTGTAATTGCTTGACATTTTCCCCTCGTAAAAAATACAGGAAGTCATATTCTGAAATGAGTCAACAAGCAAGCGCCATCCTTTTCCATTTATCCCAATATGAAACAGTTTGTAGAATAAGCCGGTGTAATGAAAAATAATGACCCCCGTAGAATAATGACCGGGGGTCATTTTTCGACGTAGAATAATGACCCCCCGGTCATTAATCTACGCAGAAAAATGACCCCCGGTCATTATTCTACGTAGAAAAATGACCCCTTTGCCTGAAGAAAAAGTGTCATTTTCATAAAAATGAGCACACTCCACATGAAGAAAAGTGACCCCTGTAGAATAATGACCCCCTTGTAGATTAAAGTTTTTCAGTATATTTTTTAGTATTTGTGAAATAGTCTTTACACTATTGTAATTTTTACTGCTGCAGTTTACAGAAAGTAACAGAAATTATAATTCATATTCAAATAAACTTAAAGTGAAAGAAGGGGTATAGAAAGGGCTTAGAAAATAAAAATCCTTCCATTATAACAAGACATTGACATATTGCATCGGGGTATGGTTGTCATCTTAAAGGGGCATGGTCACGATTTTAGTAAAATAAAAATGTTCACAATGCTTTAGTAAGGCATTTTTAATAGGCAACCAAAATTTGAGTGTCATTCGTTACATTTTGAATGTTGAAGTGAAAATTCTAATTTTAGACCTAATGAATGTGTTAAACGTAAGGAACTGTTTATTTATGCTTTAAATGGATAAGAAGATAGACAAATCAGCTTGAAAAAGATTAACTGGTATATTGAACCTATGTAAACAACAACAGGGCACGAGCCTTGTTTACATGACAAAGACTTGTGGGCCCTGTCTTTTGCTCATAACTTTACAACTGACCCTCAGATTTTATTTGATAAGTAGAAATGCTTTCCATAAGCATTGTAAATAATGAAAATAGAAAAATAGAATTTGACCAAAATCGTGACCATGCCCCTTTAACAATTACATTTACATATATCTATGGTGCTCCGATAGGGCCACTCCAACCTTAATATAGGGCGAAGATGCGAAGTTGCAAAGGCGATAGTGCGAAGGCGAAGGAACAAAAGTGCGAAGATGCGACGACGAAGCGCGAAGATGTGATGCCTAAAGTGCGAAGGCGAAGGAGCGATACTACTATCACTCCTTCCCAACTTCGCACTCTGGCCGTCGCATCTTCGCACTTTTGCCTTCGCCTTTTTTGATTGCATTCAGCAAGTCTCGGTCGATTACATAGAATTTAATGCAGGCATCGTACTCGCCAAGGTTTTTCGATTAATCCAGGCTATTATTGGTACGCATGCGCTAGGCCATCGCGCTTACTATGAATGTTTATAAATATTTTAATGTGTACATGTGACATATATGTTTACCAGTGCTGGCTATGCCTAATCATTATATACTCCACACAAAATTTATTGTTTTGCCTCGGACTAGAATGTCTCGACGTCATTGGATGAATCGCGTCACGTGATTGCCTTATAAATTTCTTTACACGGCGGGTGTCCAAATTTATAGGGCAACATGGCGGACGTAACGTTATTTGAGCTTATTTTTAACACAAACGTTCAACCATACCTATAATTTTTAAGCCCCAAAATATTAAGAGTGACTCCCCCTTTGCCAGTGACGTAATAAAATGATCATATATACAATGGCATCCAGGTTTGCACAGACGACTGACGAGAAAGGTACAAAATTAGATAATAAGCCTGTGAATTTAATTGGTATATATTATCTTTTGTTGTTTACATATCAAATTTAGGGTCATCGACAAAACAAAACACTTATTAGGTTTGTTACTGACTGTTTACAGAAATTTGTGGTGTCGTTAAAGTCCATAGAAGCCTCGGCTCCGCCTTGCCTTCTATGGACTTTACCGACCCCACAAATTTCTGTAAACAGTCAGTAACAAACCTAATAAGTAATAATGTCCACCATAATGTGTACATATATGTATGTACTTTCAAACTCCTATCACTTACCAGCCGTCGGTTTACCGTGGACCAAACACAGTAACATTCTAATTTCATTATGCGACACTCCTTCCTTATGCCTGGATCTAGAGGGGGGAGAGGGGGTCCGTCCCCCGGTAAAATTCAATATTAATAATTTCACGCAGTAAAAGGGGATAGGTGGTCCGGACCCTATCCTCCTGAATAATTTAATTTTATCTATTTTATAAAATTAAAATTTCTAAAATATGTCTCGAAACCCTTAAACGATAGAGAGCTTCGCAATTATAAAACATTCACAGATTACAAAGCACACCAAGACGAGGCATCACCTTTATGAGGCATCACCTTTATGAGAACACCTTTATCATATTATATGAAAACCATCTGTTATGATCTTAGATATTCATTGATTCTGTTTTGACACATTATCGTATATTATCTGTTAAAAAATTGTATGATAATCATATGATCATATGTTAATCAATACAATAATATAAAATTAAAAATTGCATCCTATCATACTTACAATATACATGCATATCATATAATACCATAAAATATCGTACAAAAATTGTGAGATGTGATATTGTAACGTATGATATGACATTGTATTGTGTTATACATTATTGTATTTGATCAAATAATACAATATCATAAAACATAATACAATGTAGTATTATATGAAACAATATAATATTGCAATAATACATCATAACATTAAAAGATGTATTATTATATTGTATAATATAGTATAATATTGTATTGTATGATACTGTATCATATTTGATAAATAATATGATATTGTATTATATGATACAATATAATTTGATCTAACATTGTATCATATCAAATGATACAATATTATGGGATAAAATAAAATATTATATAAAACAATTATTTTATACATATTGTATCATATGATATAATTATATACATAACAACATCATAAAATACAATTTCATGTCATATGATAATATATCATATAAACCAATATCATATTATGCAATGTCGTATGATACGATATTTTATAATGTTACAATATCATATATACAATTTCATTTGATATAATTCTATATTACAGAAACCAATATCATATTATACAATACTGTATGATACAATATCATAGAATATACAATATTATATCATAGGATGATAATATATATTGCAATATCATATGTTATAGTATTATGTGATTTAATAATTAATTAATAAAACAATATAATACAATATTGTATCATAATATACAATACTATACAGAACAATATCATGATACAATATCGTATCATAAAATATAAAAAATGATACAATATTATATCGTATCATAATCAATACTTTATCATAGGAATCATGTTATATCATTTAACAACAACTACATCTATCTATCAAGCAGGTTTGAGTGAGGTAGGAGATTTCTTTAGCATCCTTGATAATGGAGATCAGGCTCTGCATCTGAAGCAACCTCTGCGTTTCATTTATAATAATATTAAATCAACTGTGCAAGCTATTATCTATAAAATATGTGACCTGTTCGTAAAAAATAAACCTCATCAAGCATCATAAACCTATGGCTCAGATTCAGAATTCAAGACTGTCAGGTGCATCAGTATCATAAAACGCACCATCCATGCAAGTTTGGCGAAGTTAGGACCAGTAATAACTAAGATATCATCATCAGAAGGCACCAGCAATTAAAACCTTTACCTCCTCAAGCATCCTCAACCTATGGCTCTGATTCAGCATCCATGCCTGTCAGGTGCATCTGTATCATATTAAGACTCACCATCCATTCAGGTAAGGTGAAGTAGTAGTAGCTTAGATACAGGACCTGCACCAAAAACTTTAACCAGCTCCGGACGCCAAGGCCGGGAGTATAGCATAAGCTCCCTTTGACTTCGTCTCGGTGAGCTAAAAAAGCGAAAGCGCGAAGATTCGAAGGCGAGAGTGCTAAGTTGCAAAGGCAAAGAAGCGATAGTAGTATCACTTCTTCGCCTTCGCAACTTGGCACTTTCGTCTTCGCATCTTCGCGCTTCGCCGTCGCATCTTTTATATTCTTCCTATTGTTCATGAATTATACTTGCATTGAGGATTTCCACTATTACAAACTGCTGGGTATGCAAGTGCATCACGCGGAATTGATGATGAAACCAAAATTATGAAAAGTTTACTCCACTGTTAGGCATTATAACCAAGCTGAAGTTAGTAGGCACTGACAGCAGCCATTACGCCAGTAGAGGTTAACGGCAAATAAGGAAAATCGTCAAAGTACTGAGAGTACTCGTACAGAAAATATATTTTACTTTATCGCCGGCATACTTTAGTAAGTTTAGTTAATATCAAGATGATTAAGGCATCAATAGTTTGTATGAGCATTGGTAACTTTGGATACAATAAAGATCGTGTGATCAAAATCAAGGGGGATAAACCCCTAACATGGGCCCTAACCTCTTATCAACGCTTTTAGAAACAATCTTTTCTTATTATAATCGATCAGTGTTTATTATGTATTAAGATTTACTATAGTCAGGTACTATTCACACATTTGCTCTAAAATAATAAAGTCTATTCAGGATCACAAATACAACTGTTTAGAATATTGATGTTTATGTATCACGTAGAAAAAAACAAAACTAACGCAAAATGATTTGTTAAAAATCACTTTCATCAAGAAATGTAAATAAGAAGAATTCATATTCCTACGTTACTTGTCCCCTTAGTCTTTTTCCATAAAGATCTATACATGTATCATTCTTCGATTGACAATTCATTCACCAATGATTATTCCTTATATTATGAAAACAATTATTCTTTCATGATTATTGTTCGTTAATTATCACACACTATCCTCATTGTGTATGAATCTGTCTTTATTAGCGTCATTTCCCGCCGTATGTCGATGAGAGAAATGACGTAACTGTTAACAATCAATTTGTGGTAATATAAGAGTGTTTTGTGTGTGCCTGCTACGGATATGAAAAACTGTATAGAGCGATTTATTTACAAATTCGGTGTTTATAACTTCAAATCAGTTGAACAGAGTGAAAAATTAAGTAAATTTCCAAGTCATATCTTGGATACGGTGTAACCAATTTCTATTCATGTTTACAGGGGAGGGGGGGGTCATTTTTCTTCATGTTTAACATGAAGAAAAATAACCCCTGGGTCTTTTTTCTTCAGAAAAATCCAATTATTCTTCAGCTAGGGGGGTCATTATTCTACATCGAAAAATGACCCCCGGTCATTATTCTACGGGGGTCATTATTCTTCATTACACCGGCGTGCCACCTACTGTTAAAAGCTTTTTCGTTATCTAAAAAAGCTACATAAACATCCGAGTCTATTTCTAGATAATGATTAACAGTTTCAGATAAGACAAACGCTGACGTTATACTGCCACACCCTGGTCTAAACCCTTGCTGTAGAGGGTGCGGAAATGCCATTTCACTGCTGTAGTTCTGCAATCTAGTGTACAATATATTTTCAAAGAGTTTCTGCAGGATGGACATAAGAGTTATGTCGCGATAGCTGTTCATATCTAGTTTGTCTTTATTGCCTCCTTTGAAGAGTGTTATGGTAACTCCTCTTTTGAATTGTTGTGGATAACATTCTACATCCATAATTGCATTAAACAGTCAGGACTTAGGACTAGGACTTAGCTATAACCGAGTTTTACTGTACATACTTAGCAATGATAAAGAAAACAGGACGAACACATTCGCAGGGGTGCTTCACCAGCCCCATAAAATGAAGTGGTGCATTTTGTTTACATGTAAAAATGGCGTCTCTTGATCTCGATGTAAATTTTTTCATGACTGCGACAGGCCCTAATCTTTTAAGAGAATAGAATCACAACGTTAGATTTCTAATAATTTCATTTTTGATATGATATAAAGTCTTTTTTTTATATTCTATACATGTTGTTTCCGAGGAAGTGAAAAGACCCAAGGATAAGCATGTTAACTTTGATTTAAAAAAAACTATCTTGCCCGATGGATGGGCTCGGGTTTCGTTATATTTGGTATGTGTGTCTTGTTTTGTTTTCGTTAGATTGTTTGCTTGTTGTTGTTTTGTTTTGTTTTTTGGGGTGGGGTTTTTTTTTTTGGTATTTTTTTGGGAGGGGGCTAATAAAATGTAAAGTAAACATTTTATTCTTTATCAAAAAATATCAGGATTTATTTCCCAAACGTTCGCTTTCAGTTCACAACGTATATCTAAAAATTGTGTTTTGGTAAGAATATATATACAGCGAATATTGTTGGAAAACCTACAAGTAGTACTGCATACCCTTTTAAATTACTTTATCATGTCTTATATATTATCATACATTTTCATATTACTTTATACGACGTGCTGATGATTTTAAATAAGACCACACTTCAGATAACATTATTTTCATAACTTATGACCTGTATAGGCATATATCAATATTGATTTGATTTCTATGAAACACAGACGCTTTTATAATTCTTATGCAGGTGAGCTTTACAGCGTCCGAAGTCGTTAAAATTATTGATGCATTGATCATCTTGATATTCATTTAATTATGCTGTTGATAAAGTAACTAAAGTTATATATTTCTGTTCGAGTACTCCCATTACTTTGACGATTTTCCTTATTGGCTGCTAGCTCCTACGGACTAAATGGTTGCTGTTAGTGGATGTTAGCTTCAGCCTGGTAGAATTATTACTCGAATGATCAATTTATTAAATCTAACATACATTGCTCGCAGTAACAAATTTTTCCGGTTCACTTTAAAAAATACATAAAAATTCACATAGAATATTAGTCTCTGTTTTGTGAAATCATTCATATTTCAAAAAGACTCTTTATTTTTCAATCAAATAAAATATTTGTGTGTCGAGGAACCTTGAATCGAAATGTTATGAGGGTTTGATGGTCGTGCTCATTTTTAGACTATTTAAAAAAAAAATCTCCTAAGAAGAAGAGCTCTGGATGAAGATTTAGGAAACTAATAACTTTGGTTTGATTTTTGATGAATGGTAAAAATGTCGATTCTTTTTTCCTTCTGGGGATTGTTTTTTCATAACCATTTCTTATAAAAATCTTCTTTATGGGCGATTCGCTTTCATCACGAACAATTGGTGTACGCATGACTTAATTATGACGTACTTTTACTGTGCGTTCAATTTATATGATAAAGGTGAGTACATGTAACTTCCAGTCAACGTACGTGTAACGCAAGGGACAACTGAGATCTCCTTAAGTCATTCTTGCAAGTCAAATCGTATGGTTATCTTACGAGTTCCTTGAGTGAAGCGCAGTGCAGCGTACGTTTTCAGATCTTGCAAGAGGAAACTGTGGGTGAGTGTTGTGCATGTCCAAAAGCCACCGTGCGTGCTTACGGAAATCGTTGTGCCCTTGCACTTGCGTGTCTCGCAAGATTTTCATTAAAATCCGACCGTAGACCACCCGTAGAAGCACGTACGACCAGTTGTGACTAAAGCCTCAGTCACAACTGGCCGTACGTGTTTAGTGATCGTGTATGTGCTACGGGTTTTGCCAGTCGTGGCTCCCGTGGCTGATCGTAGCATGAAAAATCGTGTTGAAGTGATTGATAGTGCAGCGTAAGACAAACAGACGTTTGACGTGCCAGTCGTAGGTGTCACGTACAAGTTTGTTTGGAGACTGGCTATAACTTGCAACGTTCGATGACCGTAGGAACCGTACTTGTGTCTTACGATAATCGTGCAACAAACGTGCGTTTGCCTTGCAAACGACATTAATAACATTCACGTCGTAGGTCACTTGCACGTAAATAGTACCGACGTCTTTGTGTACTCACGATAGCTGCGCTGACAATTATAAGTTTTGACATTAAATAAAGAACATTATTCTTTTTCTTTAGACATGCACTGAAATAAATCTACCGTAAGCAAGTGAATATTGAAACACCCAAAGAACTCGAAGAAAAAGAAGACTATTATTCTGTAATTGCTGCTTTCATGAATAGACAAGCTGGCCTAGACGACACAAATAAGGAGTATTTTGAATACATAATTCATCTTTTCGTATCTACTACCACAAAAGATAAAAAAAATTCTCCGAAATCTTAAAGAATTTCTGTGCAAAAATCTAATTTCATCGAATTCATTGTCAAATGATAACTTTCCTGGCCAATGTTATATCTTTGAATGCTGTTGCATTTTTGTTAATTATTTCTCGATCTTTACAAAATCTTCTAAAAAAAACTTTGACGAAACTTTTAATTGAAAGTAAAAATTCACAACGAATTACAGTTTACTCATCTTCGCAAGGGTTTATGGGGAGCAAAGTGGACCGAAAACCCTTGGCTTGCGAAGATGAAGGCTTTAGGCTTAAGTAACACATTATACCTCAGTCCGTTCTCACACGGTGATCACAGATGCACTGTATTTTCTCTTACCTAAAATTGCTATTGAAAATTTGTTAACGTAAAGAATGAAATCTTTAATCTTTAATGTGAGCTATGTGAAAATACTTTTTTTTTTACTTATCAACGCTTTTAGAAACAATCCCCTTTTAATATATTCGATCAGTGTTTATTATCTATATATAAAGTACTATTTCAGATACTCTTCACACAATTACTTTGAGAAATTAAAAATATAGTTCTATTCATGATCATAAATACAACATTACAACAAATATTTAGAATACCAATGTTTTTATGTTATACGTAAAAGAAAACGAAACTAGCGTTGATTTTTTTTAAATCACTTTTCTCCAGAAATGTAAATAAGAAGTATTCATATCCCTACGTTTCCTGCCTCCTTGGTCTTTTTCACGAAAATAAATGTCATTCTTCGATTTACAATATATACACCAATGAATACTGCTTACTTTATTACAACAATTATTCTCTCATGATTATTGTTCGTTAATTAGCACACAATTTCCTCTGAGAGAGAAAGTTAATTACTCATTGTGTGTGAATGCGTTTTTCTTTTGTTTTCTTTTTTCAATTACGGAATTGTTATGCAAATCCTGCAAAGATTTCTTATCACACTCCTGTAGACCTGGCAATTTGTTGCCGATGAAATTGTAAAATCGCGATAAAATATTATATATAATCGCGATAGTTTAGCAAGTTGAAGTTCACATTTGTTTTAATTTGTTATTATTTTTAATCAGTGTATAGAGATAATATATAAAACACACTGGTATCCAAGAGAACGATGATATTATCTTACTCAATTTTTTCTTAGCTTTGTTATACTCGACACATTTCATATTCAAACACTTGTACTTATGAATCATAAAAATATACACATCGTAACAATAGCTAGACATTAGAAAAATTAATGTTTTAATTTGTTATTTTAATTCATTTTGGAGAGATATATTTGAAGCTTAAACGCATCGGTATTCGAAGAAAGTGAGGATATTGACTCGTCTCCCCCTCCCAAAAAAAAATCTGAGCTGTTTTACAAAAAAGTTTTGGCTAGAATGCATTTTACCGGTACGGCCGCTGTTTTGATAATAAATCCGCGCGTGAGGTGGCGCGGCCTAAATATTTAGCAACGAATCAATAATCATGGGCGCCGCCATGTTAATATTGTTAAATGTTAATGACGGGGAATGTGAAAGACAGCGAATGTTTAAGCCAAATAAAAGTTTCATGTGAATTTAATCGGGGGTATGAGGGCAGCGGCCCCCATAATAATAGAAATAACAAATAATTTAGAAAGCCAAGCGGCGTTTGAGCTTTATTAAAGCTGATGTTTGTTGGTGGCAGCCCCCCCCCCTAGTAAAATTGACCGTGACTACATATATATTATAAAGGTGTTTAAACTTACCTTCAATAAGAAAAAGTCAAGGCTTCCATTTAACGTTTCCTGAGATAATGGGATAGGTTGATTTGGCTGTTCCTTTTTTACAGTTTTAAAATCACAACTTTTTCAATCGTTTTGAATTCTTTATTTAACGTTTACTTGAGGGAATATAACAAATTGTGCTTTCCCCTGAATTCACCATTTAAATTTTAAGAACGTTTACATTACAATTAACAATATAAATCAAATACAAGATACGTTTGAGAATGTTGGGTTGTATTTTAGTAGAAAGCCAATATGCATCCTACCGGGTTAAACACAACTTCTCGCTAAAAACTTGAGGCTGAAACTTAAACTTGCATTGGAACTCTATTCTGTCTTAAAATAAAATCTTAACGCATGTGTTTCCAACAACATGAAAACAAGCTTGCTAACCGCTTTCCAGTACTTTCAGTACTTTGATTTTATATCGTGTCTGTTATAAAGTCTTTTTTAACTTATCAAGTCCGTTTTTGTAAATTCGGATTTCTTTCATTGTGCTGTCATGTCATTTTTTAGCTTTAGCATACTCTATCATAATAAAGCAACGAAGAGATATCTATATCAGACATAGGATTCAATTTTACTATACATATATTGTTATCAAATATCTTCGTAACCATCAAATCAAACCCTAATATGTAAATTGATTTTAAGCTAAAACTTCGTTTAAACCTCTCTGTATAAAGACATACTCTAAGATTATGCCAAAATAATGTTCCAGTATGAACTACGAATGTCTACATAAAGTTCTATATATATATATATAGAAATTCGAGAAGAAGGGGCAAAGCAGATTGATTAATAATTACATTTATCGCTATATACGGTAAATGCCATTTATCGAAGAAGAATAAATTAAGCGGCATAACTCTAATAATAGAGAGGTTGAGATTTAAAACGTGTACGGGTACGTGTGTTAAAACTACACGCACACGTACACGTTTTTTGTAATTTATCAGTTGAGATTTCTTAACTTGTAGGATATAAACGTTTAAGTAAATCGACGCAGTTTTGTGACATAGATTTATTTAGTTAATTCCAAATAAATGGTATACCGGTATTTCTTATCAATTTTCATGCAAATGAAGTTTAAAATATATAAAATGTCTCACGAGAATACATTCACTCATCAGTAGAGAGGTTTAGCAAACCAACGTGTACGCGTACGTGTACGTGAAGAACGGAAAATATGTGCATTACGTCATCAGTTTGTGTAATGACGAATTTCTACACGTATGTACCCGAATGAACATACGTGTAAATTGCAAAGTACCCGTAAGGTCGAACTTGTAGCCTCTGTTTCCCTTGTGTCTATTAATTTTAATAAATATGTTAACTTTTCTAAAGCATGAATATTCAATGCAAATACTGATATCAACCAACATAAATTTTCATTAGCGTTTAATATGTTATTGGAGTTTTATTTCACGCATCTCTTCCTCCAAAACATGCAATGGCTCCGTTATCTTATTAATTTGCGATAAATAAAAATGTGCATATATAATAAATGATGCTTAATAAAATTAACACATGCAGAATTCCTACTTTTCGTTTATAATCAACATTCTCAGCTTAGTAAGAAAGGATATCCATAATTACATTAAAACATTTACACTTACACGTACACGTTACAACTGCTAAACAAGAAAAGTAATTGAGCTGGTACGCGTAGTTCTAACTTGTAACCTACACGTACAAGTACACGTACACGTTGGTCTGCTAAACCTCTCTAATAAGATTATATTTGTTGTAATAAGCTACACGCTTGTACTTACGTGTAGACGACACTCTACAAGTTTAGAGAACGTGTAGAAACTATGTCGTCACAAAAACTGATGACGTAATACGCGAAGAATTTAGGTGATTCCCCTAGTACACGTACACGTACCCGTACACGTTTGAAATCTCAACCTCCCTAATATTAGTAACCAATTATTTTATCCAAGCGCGATAACTCTAAATCAATAGGCGCGGGTACTTAAATGTCAATGATGTAATGACGTCATTATTGCGCGTGCAATTATCGATCCGTTAGACGCTGCCGATATCGAACACCCCCCCACCCACACCATTATCATTATTAGTTAAGGATAAACATAGTTAAATAGGTTTTTAGTCCATTGAAGAATAGTTATAAATTATTGTCCCTTCATCATTAATTATACTGTCTTGATAACCTTGCCTCATTTGTTTCTCATCTTCCTCTTTCTTTTTATTGTTCGTTACAGTTATAATCCAATCAACGTCATGATGGCTTTACTTTGGTCCTGCTGAACATCAACCTGGTCGGCCAGACTGCAGAATTTTGCAACAAGCCATCGCTGGCAACTTCTCTTCACCGTCCAGGGTTGCCAGCAATACATGGCTCCTTGTTATCATCATATAATTTAATTTCATACAAACCGCGAAGCGGTTTATAAAAAAGCGTAAACTGCCCCAAACCATTTTATATCGTATAAAACTAATAAATTTTAAATTCATTCCTTATAATTTAATTTTCAACAACAAAAGATTCAAAGTTTTATGTTTATTTCGTACATTACAACATTAAATTTAAAATTAACCGTGCACGAATACGTCATTCTATAGTAACGGATTGCAGTCATACTAATACACGCCTGCCGACGCCTGCCGGGGAAAACACGCCTGCCGAGAGAAAACCACACGCCTGCCGTTTACCTGATGGATTATTTTAATATTTTCTTTGATATTTTATTTACCTTAACTAAATTAAGTATCATAACAACAAAAAGTTGACTTTATATTGATTATTTAGCACAAAATTAGCAAAAATGTTCAATGTTGGTAAAGATAGATAACTCTTACGTAGAATTCATACGCCTGCCAAGGAAATCTAGACGCCTGCCGTTTATTTGATGGATTATTTTACTTTTTTCTTTGATATTTTATTTCTTTTAACTATAAAGATGGTAAGAGAAATCAAAAGTTGAATTTATATTAATTAATTAACACAAAATTAGTAAAAATCGGGTAAGCTGATAGCTCTAACGAAGAAATCATACGCCTGCCAAGAAAATGTATACGCCTGCCGTTTATTTGATGGATTATTTTAATTATTTCTTTGATATTTTAGTTTACTTAGCTTAATAATTGATAACAGAAATAAAAAGTTGACTTTAAATTCGTTAATTAACACAAAATTAGTAAAAATTGGTAAAATAGATAACTCTTACGCAGAATGCATACGCCTGCCGAGAAGAGTACACACCTGCCGTTTATCTGATAGATAATTTTTTTTTCTTGGATATTTTATGTTTCCTAACTAAATACATGATCAAAGAAATACAACGTTATTTTGTATTCGCTGTTTAATGAAAAATATTATTAAAAATGTTCAAAGTCTGTAAAGATTAGAAGACGAAGAGTTCTTACCCTGCTTGCGCCTGCCGAGACACTGAGTTGTAAGCCTGCTGATTTAATCATTTATCCATGTCTTTTATTTTTATTTCTTGAAAAACTTCAGCTTTTTACATAGTTATCGTTATACTGTATTAGTGTTTTCATACCCTTATTCTTTTGTTGCAATTAATTAAAGATATATTACAAACTCGAATCAGGGACATATGTACTGTTATATACATGTACAGACTATTGCATGTCTTTGCTCGAATTTTAAGATTGAAGATGGTCTCTAGTTTTTCGAAGAACCCTTAAAATATGCATGTATTTTACGTATAATCAAAATATTTTATGTTATATATTCATACGATCTAAAAGTGGTGTCTGAAATAAGAAGGAAAGTATATTGATGTGAATATATATAATTAATGCACTGTTATACTAAGTTCAGAAATACGTATGGAGTGAAACTGTAAATACTGTGTTGAGTGAACACGTAATTACAAAAATTCAAGACATGTAATGGAAATTAATATTTACACCAACTCAATCAATTCGAAAGATGCAATTCGACAATTTCATTTCTTTAGAGAAGTGGACTGGCATAACCTTTATCCGTGTATGAAGGCTATATATTAAATGTATTTCTTAAACAAACAGGCTAGCGTACTTAAATTGTGTAAGCATTCCAGATTTTATAAATATTTGTGCTCCTAAATTATTAATTCTAGTAAATGTATATAGGGAAAGGTTAGACTTTTTAAGCAAAGTTCATTTACATTTTCGTACACAATTAGTTCTGTACAATGTTTGTAACTGTTTACATCTTGAAAAACTTTTTCATCTCAAGACTTTCACTGCCTAGTTCACCAAACTATATCTAAATCTCTAGATTCTGATTCTGTTTCGCTGCGTTTTTAAAATCAAATATTACACAGGACATTCATAAGCCTGTAGCAAAATTTTACATTGCATTATATCAGTGTAGCGGATAATTATTCCATTCAAGGGAAAGAGGGGTAGGGGGTATCAATTTGAATATTAAAAAAAACCTGGCTTTTTCTAACAAGAAAATCTAACATAGACTCAATCATACCCCACTCTAGACTTTTGAAACCCAATACACGCTTAACCTTCCAGTGATGACTTATTCTGTTCGTAGAAGAAAAAAAAGCAGACTTATAGAGCATGCAATTACCAAATCAAAGCAGAACTCTGTAGGTTGATTCACTATTCAACATAATCAATATACCGGTATAATTATTGCAGTTACATGTTCAGTGTATGCTTTATTTTGAGATTATCATTCAGTATTAAGTTCGTTTAATTTTTCCTAGCTCATGAAAATGTGACCGGGTTAAAATTTTACGATTTATGGTCTCAGTTTTTAATGGAGAAAAAAAAGAACCCTGGTTTAATGATTAACGTTGTCAAGTGATTCAAATCATGTCGATATTCTTGGTTATAAGCCTGGACTGTCTCGTAAATAATAATGAATGATATTTCCCCCTACAAAATAAGTTTTGTTTTTCTGCATATTTTATGAGCTTCTCGAAGATATATAGTTACACAAATGTTTCAATGTTTACGGTTATGAATGGACTTTACACGTTTTATGAAGAGACGGAAGTCTGACCAATTAAAAACTGATGGCTTAATTATTAATCAGAAATATTTTTTTATTAAGTGCTTGTACATGATAAATACATATATAAGGATAAAATGGTATTATTCTTCAATTTCATATAGATACTTAAAAAATACAAATATAAGAGTCAGAAACCATGATATGGCGACCTTGCTCTATCAATTGGAATAATTAAGTGGACTGCAAGGTTTTAATAATACTTTTTGGTTAATAATTAGGTGTAAGTTCAAAGGCTATACATAGTATCTTAAGACATACTTAGGTAGATCGACTCGTTCATAACTATTTTTTTCAGTCACCTAAAACACATGAGAGAGAGAGAGAGAGAGAGAGAGAGAGAGAGAGAGAGAGAGAGAGAGAGAGAGAGAGAGAGAAGGGGGGCTTGTGTACAAGGTGTGTGCTTCACGGTCGTCTTCCAATATACAGGTAGGTAAGGTCTATTGTTTCTTAAGAGACAAAAAACCATTCAATTCACACAGAATACACAAGAAACTAACACGTGTATGTATACACGTGTATCAGTAGAGCAACGATCACCTGTTATCTTTGGACATTTAAGCCCCAACCCCGATTCGCCCAAAATATTATAGCAAAGAACATAATGAGTTAATTATTTTGTTATTAGTACATCATTTGCGGCGCGTCTTTTAACCACAATGAACCCCAATGAACCGCAATGAACCACAATGAACCCACAATGAACCACAATGAAACCACAATGATACTACAATGAACTTTATTAAGGTGATAAATGTTTTTCAAAAGGTATAAAATTTCATTAAAGTTTAATTTAAGGTCAGATGCGACCTATTATCAATTATTTTCAACTTTTTCCTATCTCCGCAATGTGAAGATTCCCATTTCTGTTATTCCAAATTTACAGTTGATGTTATTTGATATTTTTCTATATGAATATATAGTTTCTGTTGAAAATGTATACTACTACATTATCAATAAGAATTTATTGGATTTTGCATGCTATTAAAAGACAAAATCAAAATATCTTACTCCAAAAACTGGCCTGGTAATGCACTCTGAATTTTTGGCATTAACAGCTGGTTTAAATGCGAATAAGGAAGAGAAAATTATCTTAAAATGAGGAACGTCGCGTGTATCCATAATATATCTCAAAAATTTCTGACGGCATGTTATGTTACAGAATTAACGCATTTTCAATTATTTCAGTCTGATTAAAATGTATATGTATGTTCAGGTACACACGTCTTATTTCATTCATTCAGAATTCATGCAATTAATTTAGTGCATGTAACGCTTAGATGGTGGTTTATTATAAATGTGTAAAGCATGAATAAAATATATATATAATGTTATTATTTAATTAAAGCTTAATATAATAAGCTAAGTTGTCGTACTGTTTTTTTTTTAAATCAGTCACTTTACATGACATTTGATAACGTCTGATTTACTGTTTAAATAAGAAAATTTAAAAAAAATTCCAATATTGTCATTTTTGGATTAAAATTGCGTGCTTACGATGTGCAGTGCAATGGTACTACTAAACGCTCATTCTAATTTATCGAGAGAAAAACCTCAAACGAACAGAAGGGATCAACTCTCAATTTTACCAATGTCCATAGAATCTAGATCAGAAAAGGAAATAAAAGTCTGTACGAAATTCCAAAAAAATTGCCATGTACATTTGTTTGATAACTTATGATTGTACCATCCTTTTTTTTTATAGTTGTAAACTATAGGGATTTTCCAATAACGCTATCATAGCAAGCTAGGGTTCTACTGGAACTTGTAAACTTTTTCTTCATTTAAAACAATCCACTCCAGATTTTATAGTATATGGTTAACTTCAGGTACGTAGCATGGGGGGGGGGGGCCTTCCCCCAACCCCTTCCTTCTTATACTCGCATCAAACATTTTTCTTTGATATTCATATTCATTTATGGGGGAACTTGTAAAAAAAGTGAGGAATTGAAGTTAAAGGAACACTACGCTATCCCCCCCTTTTTACGGTTTTAAGATATATAGGAAAACTCCTTTTTTTTCTTTTTACTTTTATTGACTTGTTAAGATTTTTGCGTGAATATGCCCCCCCCTCCCCACTTTTAAAACGATCATACGTGCCTGAATTTTGAATTTATTCTTTAATTAACGATTCAAATCCAAACACGTATATTAACATACTCGTCCAATTTATAGGTGGAGAGGAATAGAAAATTCCAAACTAATGTACAGACTAGATAAATAAAAAATAAATATTGTTATAAATACAGCCAGAGAAAATTTGAAAATTGAACTTGCAATAAATGTAATAGGCGAAGAATAGATTAGATGCCTTAAAATTTTTACAAATGTTTTTATTCATAATTACACCTAAATTTGTGAATGCTTCTCAAATATTAATATAAGTATGGTAAGAATCCCTTTACAATAATTATGACATCCCCTGTGTGTATTGTTGTTAGTATACACTCGCCAACAGTAGCTCTCGTGTATACACGGCCAGCTAAATGACAGCAGGTGTAATAAAGCCTCCCATGCAATATGTATTAGGGGGTATCCCAAATTTGAGAGGGGACGGGATATACGATACACCTTGTTGTTAGTTGGGGATCTCCCTCTCTCTCTCCCGATCTCTCTCTCTCTCTCTCTTTCTCTCTCTCTCTCCCTCTCTCTCTCTCTCTCTCTCTCTCTCTCTCTCTCTCTTAAATTACAGTTTATATACACACATTGCTGACATTTAAAACTTGAAAAATACAGCAGATATTTTTTTTTCATTTCTGTATTTAGATGGATAGTATATATATAGTCATACCTGTGAGGGATTCCTATAGCTTGAATGTGTTGTCCTTATATTAAAGAGAATTAAAAATACTCTATCTCTATATTAGGAAACACTCAATAGTTTGTTAGTCAGACATCTACTAATTTTGTCATCCACTGCGTTCTTAAAGCTTTATGTAACCATTCAACCGACCCCCTTAACATCGCATTATATAATCCTTGGGAGAGAGTTAACTGCTTTTCGGTTAACATGATGGGCGAATACAGAAGGAACTTCCGATAACTCGCCCCTTTGCCAACTCTAGCCCCCATCCAATATACTTATATTTCCCCCCCCCCCATCCCAAACTACATCGCATCCTCTACGCTTTCAAATACATGCATCAAGTACCGGAAAATAATTTCAATTGGTCACAATCAAAATTAATGTACCTATTTATCCATCATAATCAAACTTTATTTCTTAAAATATATGTTCGATTATAACCTGAATATCAAGATTTTAAAGTTACATTTTCAAAGATACTAATCTGTATTCAAGGATTTCATGTATAAACGGGTTGATAAAAAATATTTACAGAGAGGTGCTGGACTACTGCAATTTTTGTGTGATAAATAGCATCATATCATAGAGTGTAGATTTTTTTTTCAAACTGAAGAAACATGTTTCTATTAAAAACTTCTATCATTTATGAAATAAATGAGATGATCATATGTAGCAAATAGCAAAAATATTTAGAAATGGGTTGATATTTATCTGTGTTCGGATTGTTGCACGTTTACAACTATTTTGAATGTAATATTTGCGGAATAATATATATAATATATTCTGCTATGATATTTGCGAATTATGTACATGTCGCTATAATTTTTGTAACTCACAATTAGAAAATCAGTTCAATAATCAGACGATCATAAAAAACGACATTAATTGCACATGTTAGATTGAGGATAACCAAAACTATATATGGAGTTTTTATATAAGGAATAAGGAATCATTCTTTGAGTATTATGAGGCGATAATTTTGGTCGGGGCGTGATCAAATCCAATAAAGCCCGAAGGGCTTTATGATAGATTTGATCACGCCCCGACCGAAATTATCACCTCATAATATTCAAAGAATGATTCCTTATTACTTATATTTATATAATTGTAAGCCATCGTACGATTAAATATTTAAATATAAATAAGCAAACCCCGCTGGCGCCTCAATTTGGCGTCATTTGTATTATGGGTTATATAGTACAACATCGATACGTAGTGTTATCACAGGCAAAGACACTGGAGAATGTAAATATATAGATATATTTACATCTACCAAGTATAATTTCCTCTATTTCTTACGGAAAGTCATAGTTGTATAGAAACAGCCAGACTGAAATCTACACACCCCATCTATCGATTGGTCGAAATCTACAGCGGCTGAAAGTGACAGGACTGAAATTGACATGCCCTGTTTATCGATTGGTCTGAACCTACAGCGACCTAAGTAAAACCACGGACTGCACGAAATAATCTTGACGATGCTAGACTCAAAGTCTCAGAGGAATCAATTTTGGCTGTTTCTTTTAGCTAACGTATTTATGTACATTAACAGTAATTTAGTGAATTTTACTAACTTTTCATAATCAATTTATTAGTTTTCTTTTTGCGATTCATCACTTTGACGCTGACTATGACGCTGACGCGGGTTATGTATTTTTCCTGCAATGTCGCTACCTTCATATCCCGAATGAATCACAAAAGAAAGCATTTTATTGTTTAAATAAGATCTCTCATGATATTTGTGATAGAATACAAATTTTATCTAACGACCTCTAATCCCATCTTTAATTTCATTTCAATGGATTAAAAAAAGACATATTAACTCGTATGTCAGTCGTACTTTTAAAGAAGAACAAAAAATGACTTTAGATTGCTAAAATTCCAACATAACTCTAGACCTATTAATATCTTGTGATGATATTTTTTATGATGAAAAGAGTATCCCAGGAAACAATTCTATGTGATAAAAAAGTCTGTCTTTCAAGGGACTGTAACATGGGTAAACCTTATGACACCACAACTTTATAGTATATTGCGATCCTCTTCCGGGTATATCGAAGCAGTAACTTTTTTAAAAGTGGCAAAACAGGCACTGCGAAAAAAATGATATAATTAACTGATTAGCTTCTAATGTCTCCCTCTAGTCTTCAGAAAGTAAAAGTAAATCATTATTTGATTCCATAATATACTAGTATACCCACCCTATGCAATGCCTGCGTACGCTCTCTGTAGAAACATGGAGGGAAACGTTTATAAACCAGTAATAATCAATCAAAACAAACAAAATGCGAATTAGATAGCCCTAGCGTTGTAATACCATTGCATTGCATAACCAAAAATAAATTTAACAAAAAAAATATTAAACGCATCTTTATACAGAAGCGGTCATAGTATTCACACGTGATTCGAAATTCCCAATTCTGAAAGGGGGGGGGGTTACAAAATGCAGCCATATTGTCCACATTTTATATATGCTGTAAGAATTTACCTTCTATATATTAGATTTTTTTCATCAGGTGATCAAATAATCTACTGGCAGTAGAGTTTATGGGAAACGACTAATTACTTTAAGATTAAACAGATAAACCATTACGAGAGCCGATCTAATCAAATATAAGCTCGATATAACAATAAGGTCTTGATTATATTAAATATCAAAATTTATTAATCTTTTTATTGCTGCTTTTCTTTTAAACATCTATCTACATTTGTATAAAAGTTGTTTTGTACAATTGAATGAGATAAAAAAAAATATTGAGGTGTAAGGTTTGTGCATGTGCCAAATAAAGAATACAATTTTTAACAGCATTTTAAAATTCTTTGACATATAATCTGCCGTCAATAGGTAGAATCAAAATTGAAAGGAATGATTTACCTTTTAAAGACTAATTCTCACCCTAGTTAAGTTAATTTAGGTTAATTGTTGTTTCATTGTGGTTCATTGTGGTTTCATTGTGGTTCATTGCGGTTCATTGTGGTTCATTGTGGTTAAAAGACGCGCCCCATGATTTGTAATAAAATGAGATAAAAGTACATTAATCTTATGTGCATGTTCAGATTGTGGTCCCGTTTTTTTATTTACAAAACTGTGAGCTTAACCGTTTGAGGGATAGTGAAGTGAATGATATTGTAAGCCGTATGGTATGATTATATACATTGAAGAATCAATAATTACGAATGCATGCATTATTCTTTCTACTTCTTTTTTTTATCAAAACCTCCACGACCTACGATTTATTATAGTCAGTATGGTTGATTAATATAAAAATTGTCGGGAAGATATTTTACGTTCATTAAGTTCAAGAACAACCGATCTGCATAGAATATTGCGTTCATTTTTGACTCAGAAAATTTTAATCAATAAATAAATTAAAACCGAAAAAACCACCACGTTCAGATGTCGAACATATGGAATGTGAATGTCTTACGCTTACCGACTTGCAGCAGTTTTCTCCATATTTTTATTAAAAAAAATTTTATTGAAAAAACATGTACTAGAACAGTTGAACGCAGGTGCAACTACATTTATTAGTATTTTTTTCTCTTGATATTTGAATTGAAGAGAGAAAGAAAGAGAGGGCAGTGGATGGAAAAGACGGAGAGAGGAGAGAGAGAGGAAGTGAGAGAAGGAGAGGAGACAAAGATAGAGGGAGAGAAATAGAAATGCAAGAAAACAGCATTTTCCCCCACAAACTTGAAATTCCTAATCCGGGGGGGGGGGGGGGGGGTATTATACCTGTGACTCCAACATCTCAATATTTCAATATTTCCATCTTTTCATTGTAAATTTCGCAAAAATTATTTTTCTTGCGAGAAAAAAGTGGTGGGGGGGGTGAACCCTCTATGATTATATGTGCCCATTGGTTAGGTCTAACTTAGCTCAGCCCCCCCCCCCCCCCCGGTAAAACTCAAATTTCTTACGGAAGTGGGGGTGATGGAGTCCCCACCTCCCTTGGAAAATACATGTTATTTTTTTTTACATACTAGTAAAATCAACAAAAGTTTGCCTCGACACCCCCCCCCCCCCGGGACAAACCTAAATACTACCCCCCCCCCCCCCGAAAAAAAAATATACTGGATGCACACGTTTCGTGTTACGTTTTAATATCATTGAAATCTTATTGTTATGTCTTTATTCGTTTACTTGGTAAAGTTAAATGAAATATTGTTTGAAAATACAAGATTCTCAATTTTTGCGTTCGGCGAAAAGCTATGATATTGATTAATAGTATCCCTCTTTACAACACAGAAAGTTTTATTTCATTCTTATTCTATGATCATGTCCACAGTTGACTGAAGAAAAAAAATAATGAAAAAAATCATATCATGCAATAATATAGGTATTCGACAAGCGTAAAAGCGTACACATGTATATTCCTTGGGGGTTTCGTATCTATAGAAGTGTTGATAAATCTTACCCTGTATTTCTATCATAAAAAGCTTCAGTGACATGCGTAATAATCAAAATATTAAATTCTGATAGAAAACAAAACTGTGTCAAACTTAAAAGGGATGACATGCATATTATATCATACTCGTATCACCCGACTTCATATAATATGATGAATCAATAGCAGCAATAAGTAAAGTTCTGAACATAATTTTAAGGCAAAATGTTAAGTCTAGATATATTCATAAATTAGTTTATACAAATAAAAATGACAAATAAAATGGCAAGCGTGCATATTAAATCGACAGTCGTAAGATTTCTACGTAAGAGTTTTCCATTTATTTTTAAGCCCTTTGCATTTTTTTTCCTTTTTATCTATGCTTGCTATTTAGTACAGTAAAATAAAATACTAACGTAAGAAAAATATCAAATCATCTTCCGGTAAACGGCAGGCGTATGGATTCCGCGTATATTTACCCATGGTTTCTTCTCATGTTGTATTAATTTAAAAATGTGGTAAATTTTTAATTAATCTGATCATTTATCAAGTTAGAAAACTTAAAATGTAAATAAAAAAATTTAAAATCATCCATGGGGTAAGCGGCAGGCGTGTACTCTTCTCGGCGGGCGTATGCATTCTGCGTAAGAGTTATCTACTTTCCCGATTTTCACGAATTTTGTGCTAATTGATGAATTTAAAGTCAAGTTTTTATTTCTATTATCGTTAATTAAGCTAAGTAAACTAAAATATCAAAGAAATAATTAAAATAATCCATCAAATAAACGGCAGGCGTATACATTTTCTTGGCCAGCAATGAGAGAGCAGAATTGGTCAACATCAGAACATCAGAGCCACTAGAGCTTGTATGCATGGACTATCTCACTCTTGAACCATCAAAAGGAGGAATACAAAAAATTTTAGTCATAACCGATCATTTCACACGATATTCAATTGCCGTGCCAACCAAGAACCAAACAGCCAAAACAACAGCAGAAGCTATTTATAACCATTTTATTGTTCATTACGGGATTCCAGCTAAACTTCATTCGGACCAAGGGACAAATTTCTGCAGCAACATCATTAAGGAATTATGCTCCATATTTGGCATCTCTAAATCCAGGACAACGCCATATCACTCTATGGGTAATGGTATTACAGAGCGATTCAATAGGGCATTATTATCAATGCTAGGAACATTAGATAACGCTCAGAAAGCTAATTGGAAAAAGCATATTAACACACTGGTTCACGCATATAACTCTACTAGACATGATACAACTGGGTTCACACCATTCTATCTAATGTTTGGAAGAGAACCAGTTTTGCCAGTAGATGTGGTCTTTGGATTTTCCAGCAGCCATTCTGAGGATAAGTGTACAACTAAGTACATATCCGAGCTGAAGCAAAGACTGCAAGATGCTTACAGACAGGCACAAACAGCAATAAAATCTTCTCAGCAGAAGCAGAAATGCCGTTATGACATAAAAGCAAGAGCCATCACTTTAGAGGAAGGTGACAGAGTTCTTGTCAAGAAAGTGGCATACGATGGCAAACATAAAATTGCTGATAAATGGGAAGATGATATTTATGTCATTTTAGCGAAAGCAAATGATGACATTCCGGTTTATAAAGTCAGACGTGAGGATGGAGAAGGAAGAACTAGAGTTCTTCATAGAAATTTGCTTCTACCTATCGGAACAAAGCTTCCAAGAAGTACTTCTCCTCCTCCAGTTATTCCTAGAAAGAGAAGGAAGGCAGAACCAGTAAGCATTATTACTGAGAATGATTCAGATAGTGACAGTGAATTTTCTTATGTAGATAACTCTTCGTTTAGAAATGAAAATTCCCAAGTTACTCCCAGTTTAGATGATGACGATCAATCTACAACTGAGGAAGCTTCAGCAGCTGGTTCAGGGGAGGACGCTTCCCATCAGGATAGAGAGCCTGAGAACCAACCTGAAGAGATCATCAATGATGATGAACCAGAGGATGATATCAACAATGATGATGATGATGAGAATATCATCCATGATGTTGATAGCACTGATGATGACATCAATGAATCTGATGATTCTGAAGATGAAATGCCTTCCAGAGAAAATGACGATACACCTACTCCAGCCCCAAGAAGATCTACCAGACAAAGAAAAATGCCAGCATGGACAAAGGAGTTTGTCATGATGAACCAGACACAACCAGATTGGCTACAAAGAGCAGTATTTGTGAAAGGGTTGATGAATGATGGTTCACTACGATACATTGACCAAAGTAGATGCCAGATGGCTTTACTTAACATTGTGTCTGCTTCTACATGTTCTAATACATGATATTTTTAAATTGTAAATATATGTATTTTATGCCGTGTTACTTTTCAGATATGTGCAGCTTCCGAGTTGAATGACGTGGAAGTCATTCTGCGACCGGGGGGAGAGTGTAATAGTATTAAAATTGTTGATTTAAATAAATAAAGTTATTGTAATTTATACATCTAAACAGTTCACATATAAAAAGTTAGATCCACCCTTTCTTTTAATTCATACACATGTACATATACCCTTAGGGCAGTACTAAGTCTTGATCATGAGTTGGTCAGTGGATATTTGTGATCTTGGTTTTTATTGGTTGTTTGTGTCAGGTTGAATTTGGTTGGTTTGTATATTTTGCTTTATGTGTTTTACCGCCAAGTTTGACAATCTTTGTCTGGACATTGACCAAAGCAGACTATATATTTATATAAAGAAGTAATTTTAATTTTGGACCAGACCTTGCTCTTTTTCTGGTAAGTTATACTAAGTATACTAATATCCTATAACACTTACTATTAGTAAATTGATTATCCTATAAATTGCAGAAAACATTAATTAAGTCCATGATCACAAACTAATGAGTATGAATGAATTAGAATGAAAAGATATTTTTTATATGGAATACAGTGTTGATTATAAAGATCAATATTTGGTTTATTTAATATAGTATTAATTGATTCTCAAATCAATTGTATATAAGAATTTGATGATGATCAGATATTTGATTAAATTGGTCATTTATAAGATCAATTAGATTATACTTCAGTAATAAATATTTTTAGAATTATTCTGTTCATATTACAGAATCAGTCAATGTCAATATAATTTCACCACGCATTCGGTGTACGTATTATGAGCCTGTTCCCATAGAATGGTGAGAAAGTGTTTTCGAATATTTTTTATCTGATTAATATATTTTATGACTTATTTTGGAGAAATGTAATTCATGTACATTATAAGAGTTACCTCCCGCTAAATGTTTAAGTACAATTATAGTAAGATAATGTAAAAATATTATCTTGATGGAAATACATAAATTATATATTGTACTAATGTTATATTTTGATATAAATTATATTATTGTTTTATGATATTTCAGGGCTTAAATATACATTGCAAATTTTAAAGTCACTGTGTCCGGATACGAATAAACGAACCATACAGATATCTTTGTTGTCAGTTATTATAAACAAAGACTGTAACAAATATAAAGTCAACTTTTTGTTGTAATGGTACTTAATTTAGTTAAGTTACATAAAATATCAAAGAAACTCTCGGCAGGCGTGTTTTCCCCGGCAGGCGTCGGCAGGCGTGTTTTAGTATGACCCAACGCGAAGCGGTTTATAAAAAAGCGTAAACTGCCCCAAACCATTTTATATCGTATAAAACTAATAAATTTTAAATTCATTCCTTATAATTTAATTTTCAACAACAAAAGATTCAAAGTTTTATGTTTATTTCGTACATTACAACATTAAATTTAAAATTAACCGCGCTAGAATACGTCATTCTATAGTAACGGATTGACCTAAATTTCGAAGCGGAGAAAGACGGCGGGCAGGTCTATTCGCCGGAATGGCGATGTAATATACGTAGTGACATGTATAAAAAGGTCGATAACTTGTGTTGTGTATAAGCTGTCGTCATTCGGTTTTCAGTTTTTTCATCTATGGATATAGGGCTATCGAAATATATAAATGTTTAATATGCAAAACCTTTGCCGGAATGAGCTATGGTCGTAAAAAATAGGAGCCGGAATGAGGTAGTCGTCTTAATAAAACAGTTAATATCTCAAAAAGTTTTTAACATTTTTTCATTCGGACACGATTGTTTTAATTATTACGACCATATCTTTGAAACATGTAAAAATTGAATCCATATGTTTTGATTTGATATATAAAACCTTTGCCGGAATGAAATTTTTTCGTTGAAAAAGAATGCCGTTATCGTGCAGTCATTCCAACATAATCACCTGTATTGTTAATACCCTCGAATATTTTTTTATTCGGTAAAGATTTTTTTCATCCTGAGATATATACCTTTCAGAAAATATATAGTTTTGTATGATAAAGTAATATTAAATGCTCAAAACCTTTGCCGGAATGAGAATTTTTCACACAAAATTTACAAATCTTAATCGATTCACTCAGGTATCGCTCAGGTAAAGAAGCCATAATACAAAGAGGTGTGAACAACGCCTGTAATTAAAACACATGTACAAGATGAACTCTTCAACATAGACCATCTATAGCATTAAGTGTTTAAAATACAATATTTAATAGTAGGATGAGGAATATTTTTCCGAGTAAAGTTTAAGTTTATAGTTTTTTTTAGGATTAAAATCAACCATCCATTTTTTGGACCATTTATCTAACTTGTCGAGATCCTTTGTTAGAGAATCTGCTGCTTCCATAATATCCTGATCAACAATAACATAGAGTGATGTGTCATCAGCAAATAGTCGAACATTATTGGACAAGTCAGAGGCAATATCATTAATGTACAATAGGAATAAGAATGGCCCTAACACTGATCCTTGTGGGACACCAGAGTTAGTAGGACCCAATGAAGATGTAAAACCATCTAAGACTACCTTTTGTTTTCTATTCCATAGATAATTTTTTACCCAGTTAATAATTTGACTTGAAATGCCATACTGTTTTAATTTAAGAATGATACCCTCATGCCAAACCCTATCAAAAGCTTTGGATATATCACAAAATATGAACCTTATGTCTTTGCCTTTGTCTAAATTGGAAACAATAGTGTTGTAGATTTCAACCAGCTGATTAGTGGTTGAGTCTCCACTTTGGAAACCTGATTGATATTTGTACAAAATGTTATTTTCAAGAATGAAATTATTGAGATGCTTGACTATAATTTTTTCTAATAACTTACATATAACAGATGTAACTGAAATGGGTAACGAGTAACCAGCAGAAAAAAAAAAATAAAGAGTTATTTAATAACGTATAACAGTGAAAGTCATTTAGAACGCATCTCTGGAATAGCGCATGAACACGTCAAAATGTATGGGAGGAATCCCATTCTAAAAATAGCACAACGGTATGTAGGATCAGTCACACACATGATGAAAGCGGGGCGCAAGTAAAACAGTTTACCTGCCTGCCGGGGTGGACGTAACCGGTTGTGGTCGCTCACTACGAATAAACTCCTTCAGTTTGTCGATATCTGTGGACCGTGTGATAGTCCACTTCTTCCCGGTGTGGGTTTTCGCCATAATCCGCCCATCATAGGTCCATACCGAGTTGATGCGTTTTTCTTTGAATATCTTCTTTGTAGCAACAAGCAGGTCCATGCGTTTTCTCGTTGTGTTCAATGTATGAAAGTCCTGGTCAAAGCCAGTGTCTTCTATGTAACTAACGTTAGATTTTGCCATTGTATTACTAATGTCACTTTCGCTAGTGCTGATTTCTGATCTGGGGCGTTTCGCTTGGTGTTGTCTAGGTTTATGTTTGTTTTTCCTGTTTGGCATGATGATTTACCACAAATAACACACACGCATGGTGAGCTTTACTCAATGGCATGTACAATGCAAGTTCAAAAAGCTTATAAAATTCGTTTCTCAAAGTTTAGTGTAGATTTACTCACATGAAACAGAATTAGAATCCAAACCAAATCCAAAAGTCACATAATAATAAATTTACTAATGCAGATTTTTCACTTTTCAGATTTTTCGCAAGAAATCAACGATGGATTAAAGATGATAGCTTCAAGATCAACGCAGCTGGAATTCTGCCCCCATCCTTCGTTCGGAGTTGACAGACGGACAGCCAACAGACGACTTCTATCAAGGGACGGACTTCATCTGACGCGAAGAGGAATTCAACAGCTGCACGACGACATCCAGGTTCTTGTGTCGCGCATCAGATCGTCTATGTGTGTGTGAGGGCCCCTACCTGTCAGCCGGAGAGTGTGTGTGAAGACGATGGCGACGACATTCCCGTTAAAAAAATCAAATTAGAATGTAAAGAGGGTTCCGATAAGGGTATTCAAGACGAAAAATGGGTTTCTGGACTTAAAGGTTCGCACAAGGAAAATATTTTAGATACAAAAGGGTGGTTATGTTCCGATATTGTGAATTATTCATTAGATATAATCAAAAAGCAGTTTGAACATATACATGGGTTACAGTTAACAAATCTTGCACCAATATTTGACGTACAAACTAAATCATGGAAATGCGATAACAAATTTGAACATACTCGACCACCTTCAGTTCAGATACATCATACGGGTAGAAGTAACAGTAAACACTCCATCTCTTGAAATTCAACTTTCTCTTATTTATGGGCGTGATAACACTTCAATACCTATTAAGATTTTAGATGTCCAACAACAGGAAAATAGCTATGATTGTGGACTTTTTGCAATTGCTAATCTTGTAGAATTTTGTTTCGATCCCGCTCATTCATTCCAAATTAAAACCTCTTTCAAAGCAGAATATATGAGAAATCATCTTGTTGAATGTTTAGAAAATGGTAAATTTACAAAATTTCCACAGAATTTATCACAAATTTCTGACACTTCAGATTTAAAACATAAGATTTTAACAATTCAGTACTGTTGTTCTTGTGGGTTTCCAGATTGGGTGGATGAAATGGTAGGTTGTGATTTTAAATTAGGGAAAAAACTTTGTAACGTTTGGAAACATTCAAACTGTGCTGATGTAAATAATGATTGTACAGATTGGCTTTGTAACGACCATTGTCGTGAATAAATTTGAGAAATATGTGTTGTTTTATTGGAATGTGTTGTTTTAATAAAGTCCCGTTGTGTTTTTAAAATTACAGGCGTTGTTCACACCTCTTTGTATTATGGCTTCTTTACCTGAGTGATACCTGAGTGAATCGATTAAGATTTGTAAATTTTGTGTGAAAAATTCTCATTCCGGCAAAGGTTTTGAGCATTTAATATTACTTTATCATACAAAACTATATATTTTCTGAAAGGTATTATATATATCTCAGGATGAAAAAAATCTTTACCGAATAAAAAAATATTCGAGGGTATTAACGATACAGGTGATTATGTTGGAATGACTGCACGATAACGGCATTCTTTTTCAACGAAAAAATTTCATTCCGGCAAAGGTTTTATATATCAAATCAAAACATATGGATTCAATTTTTACATGTTTCAAAGATATGGTCGTAATAATTAAAACAATCGTGTCCGAATGAAAAAATGTTAAAAACTTTTTGAGATATTAACTGTTTTATTAAGACGACTACCTCATTCCGGCTCCTATTTTTTACGACCATAGCTCATTCCGGCAAAGGTTTTGCATATTAAACATTTGATTATCTAAAATATTTTTATATATTTCGATAGCCCTATATCCATAGATGGAAAAACTGAAAACCGAATGACGATAGCTTATACACAATATCGACCTTTTTATACATGTCACTACGTCTATTCCGTCGCCATTCCGGCGATTAGTCCTCACCAAAGAATGCTGGAGAAAACGTACCCAGGAGAAAAAGTACCCGGGTACGTTTTCTCCAAGAGAAAACGTACCCTATGAAAATAATAAATAACGGTTTTCATAGATATTCTTAAATGAAAGAAAATAAAATATACAATGAACATTTGTATCATTTGTTGCTGTTGTTTTTAAATGCATAGTCACGTTCTTGAATTAAGACGATAATCTATAACATACACGAACATGGCCTGAGCAGTTTAATTAGTCGACAATTAATCCACCATAAGCGAAACCGTTAAATTATTAGTTTTCATTGCAATTTCATTTGAAGAACTAAATGACGAGTATCTCAAGATGTCGATATCGCGGTTTTTTGGTGTTTTTTTTTTTTTACATTTTTTTTAAAATTATCTATAAAACAAGGTTGTTTAATATAACCAAGTCCAAGTCTTTTAAATATTTGTTTGATTCATATATATGGAGACTACTACCTACGAGATATAACTTTGAACAGTCAATTTTCTTCCGACTCCACTGAGATGTAAAATGTGTGGAGGGTGAATATTTCTCTCCTGCACGGGGAGGCAATATATAATACTACATAATAATAGCTGCTCAGCTATTTAATTGATTATCACTATAATTAAAATCAGGGGATCTCGCATAGAGAAACTCAAATCGGTAAGGCTAACGGTAAATGGATAATTAGCTAAAAGAAGTAGACTGAAAACACATTATTATGACAGGTCGTTATTTCGTACTAAAATAAAAGTTGTTACAATTATTACAAAGATATTATTCATAAGATGAATACATTTCTATACATATATGCATTAAAATATGCATTAAAGTAGCATTTGGAAATTATTTAATATTTCCAACCCCTTTAAAATTATAAAGTATTAAATTCATATATCTATAGAACTCTTATATTTCTGTATATTTATTATGTAATATAGTATTTAAAAGTATTAAAAACTATTAAGTAGTATAATTATGATTTTCATAGGGTACGTTTTCTCTTGGAGAAAACGTACCCGGGTACGTTTTCTCCTGGAGAAAACGTACCCTAGAGATTGGGTACGTTTTCTCCTGGGTACGTTTTCTCCTGATACCCTCACCAAAGACGGCCATGTTTGTCAGGAATGTAAACGACCACAGAACGAGATGTGTTGGATTAATCTACTTAGAAGTGAAATTAAACACACACTGGTGAAAGGCAGAATTCGCTATAAATCCCGAGGAGAAGGTAGATGATTGAAAAGCAATTGGGATCTCTGCAGATGTCATTGGAGCTGTAGCTGAGACTTCACATTCATTGCCATTGGGAGGTTTACTAACGGCGTGGTTGGCTGAAATTGGGTCGCTTGTTTCGTTTTGAGGAACTACCAAATTTGATAAAGCTTTACTCATTGAAGCCTTTTGGTAAGTAGAACAATCTCTACTATAACTTCTCACAGAAGATTAATTTTTATGGCCACTCATATGCATAATGTGTCGAACCTCAAAACCTGCGTCGTTCATTCCTTGGATTGAGGTTGCACGTAGGCTACGTGCAGTGTAAGTTTTACTGCATTTTGCATTTTTACAAATGTCGGCCATGAACCGAGTGAATTGGTATTTTTTTATCGGAACATCTGTGTACCAAATTTCCTCAGTTGTTGGAGATTTAAGCGCTTCCTTTGAACATCTGTTAAATAAAAATGTTGCCTTAGGGTCCAACTTCGAGAGGTAGAGTTTCAAAGAGGCGACTGGACATTTTGCCCCAGCAGAAGGAACATCATACATTCTTTTCTCTTTTGGGTTTTTATTTGCATCAATTCCTCTTTGCCAATTTTTCTGTTTCGTTTCATGTGACAAAGCAACATATTCCTGTTTCTTTTCATCAACATGAAATTCAAATGAATCAGTTTTTAGTTGTTCATGAAATTCTAACCCCCTGCTGATAAATTGAATTGCAATAAGTAACCAGATTCGGAATTTTAAAGAGATTGGTGTTGGTTCCCCGAAAACATAGGCAGAAATTTTGTCTAGCTCCTGTTTAGGAATGATTTCTTTGTGTTTGATTGGTCGTGAGAGGCCATCTTGGAGGTTTTTCTTTAGTTTTCCATCTAGAACATTGTTACTTTCTCTAAATTCTCGGTCACGTACGATATCAAATTGTCGTCCAATATCATGAATGTGACGGTTTAATGCTTACCTTATGCTTTTGAATGTATTGTTATGATATTCGGACGCTTGTTGTTTGGTCATAGATTGAGATCTTTTTTCATTTGGCCATGGTGCAGCCTCTGCATAGAACTTTTCAAGATGGCTATTGAGCTCAGGTGCAGAAATTGAATGAAAGTTGGTTGGCTGCCCAAGAGCCTCAACACTCCATTCTGTAATGAAATTTGAAATTTTTGTTTTGAACATATCAAATTATTTATCATGCTTATTTACATGTACATAAATCCAGATAGCTTAATGTTAAAGCAACCATGCATTTTGTGTGGGGAATTTGGGTTCAAGTCCCAATCTGGATGTACAAAATGTAAGCGATGATGACTTAATATTTTCAATTTTAGCATTTCATTAAATATTTAAATCATAAATTTACCTTGAAACAAATTTAATCCCCACTTAGTGTTAGATTTTGTGGCTTTTGACTGTCTTCTTTCTTTAAGATCCTGAATTTCTGCATCACTGACAGATTTAAATCTCTTGCTATAGGATGGCTCTTGCAGCATTGTTTCTTCTGTTTTTATAGGGCTTAAAACCCTCTCAAACTCCTCCTCTGGTTCATTTGTTGATGTTGAGACATCAAATTCACCATCCAGTAATTGGTGCAGTGTGTCCCAATCAATATCTATAATCTCTACAGTCTCCCCTACACCCAGCATCTCAAAATCTGCCATGTTGTTTATAGCAGACGACAACAAACCAAACAACTATAGTTCAATCTGAATTTTGTCTCAATAATATATTTGGTATAAACCTTGTCTTAATTGTTTAAATGAACAATACAAACAGGTTTTTTTTTATGATATTTATTTTTCAAGGTTTAAGATTGTATATAATGTGTATTATATGATCTCTAATGTAAACAGGAAGTAATGATAAAAGTAGTTCCGGCTCATTGTTGTCAAGGGGGCGTGGCCCCATAGGCAACATTCTTTATACAATATAAAACACTGTCATGTGACTGGCTAATCCAATCAAAAGCTTCAATTTGTATGAAATTAAATTATTTAAGGTAATGGTCCATACCCCACTAGATAAATAAAATGAGTACAGAATTTTTTCATATTTTTCAAACGTGTATCTGAGCTCGGATATGTTCTTATCAAATTTTACCCTGTTGGCTGGTCCATCGGTATTATAAAAGCTAGGGCCGTTGCTAAAAATAGAACCGATTGCGGAAATGGCGCTTTTCTTATACACAAAGAATATAAGCCTAAGCCTGAAATTTGACTTTTACAAATTCTTTTTTTTGACTTATATCCTATGTAAAATAAAGGAATTATTATTTCAAAACAAAAATTTTTATGTTACACTTGCTTATTTATCAAAAAATAGATAAATCTGCATACAAATTAGATAAAATGAATAAATTTTCAAAGAGAATATAAGCTCTTATGATTTTATTTACGTACAGAATTCTCTAAAATTTTGATATTATTTACATCTTAACGCCATTAATCAATTGGAAATAAAATTACCCAAGGGACCGGCCTTTACAGGATCACAATTGGCATATTTTTGGTAAAATCATTAAAATATATATTTTGAAAAAAGATCCGTAAAAATAAAACTGTGCATAGGTTAATTATTTCATAACTCTAAACAAATATGTTTTCATTATTGTTAAATAGAAAATATGATTTAAACAAACTGTAGATTAATCTGTATCATTTAAATCGCAAAAGATGGTTTCTTTGGATATCGGTTAGTATTATGGATCGAGATCGGTATTTAGAAATTGCGGATACATGCGTGGATAATGCTAACTACCTGATATATGCCTTCAAGACAAACCCCTATTCAAACTTTTTTTTTACTGGTTTTAAAGACTGTTCTTATAATGAAATAACTTCTCTTCAGCGCATGGTTTTTTAATTCTAAAAACATTTTTTTTGTGGAAAATAAATCTATGCTCGTTGCTAGGCGAATAGGATAAAGATGATATAGGTCAAATTATTTCCCCTTGTGTTTTTATCTCCCTTATGCACTGAAATATAGATCTCGATCAGGATTTCATTTTGGATGTTTATGGACTTTCAGGGATTAATGTTAAAAGAATTTGATTAAATTCAACCTTAAAATGGATTGATGTTTATGCAGCACAAAAGTAAGCGGTCTAACGTTATATTTTCAAAACGAGTACGCAATCGACACAACCTAGTCATGTTATTTCGCTGATTAATACCCCGGTGGGCCTAATTGATTGCAGTTGCCAGGATTTTTGATATATTTGTTTTGAATCAATTTCTATGTCAGCTTGATTTCTTTGTTTTGAAATACGCCTTTTAACGTTAGGTCTCAATTAGATCGGGCACGGATAAGACGTAATAACGCGTGAATTACGTCAGACGTTGTTTTGTGACGTATGGATAATGACCTTAAGAATTTAAAATTTATTAGTTTTATACGATATAAAATGGTTTGGGGCAGTTTACGCTTTTTTATAAACCGCTTATAAAAAAAAGCGTAAACTGCCCCAAACCATTTTATATCGTATAAAACTAATAAATTTTAAATTCATTCCTTAAATATAATGACTAAATTTCAGCGCCAAATGCCATATTGAGGATCGGCGCTTATCCATTGTAATTTTATAAAACTTATGAATCATATGTAAATGTTGAAATATTGAAATCATAAAATCAATTATTTTCAATATACATATAGGTTGTGTATGAACATATAAAACACAATTCGGGTAAATCCTGTATAAACATGATTGAAACTATATAGTCATCATCTGTATAAACAAACAGAAATGTGTTTTTACGACTAGGACTACTTTGTATTTACCTCGGAGTGGGATTATAATATTTAAGATGAAAATAGAATTACATGAAGTTCTGCCTATTTATTCATTTAAGATAAAATGTCAAATCCGATCACTTTATGTAAAAAATCATAAATAATGGGCGTTGTTATTTAAAAATTAATCAAAATTTAATAAACGTTTCTGGAAAGAACAAGATAGACTGAAAGGGTGAACCAGTCGACTTGGAGGTCTTTTCAGAAACGCACCATTTTATATAAATCTTTTCTCATAATAACGAGATCTTTTCTCGTAATAACGAGATAATTAATTCTTATAACGAGATCTTTTCTCGTAAATACGAGACAATTAACTCGTAATAACGAGATATTGTCTCGTAATTACGAGATCTTCACTCGTAATTACCACAGGTGCTTGAGGACAGGATCCCCCCCCCCCCCCCCGCCAATATATAGACCCCCGAGACTATTTTCTTTTTTATTAAATTATCCTTTTATGGCATATTTCAATCTAATTTATTGATCCATTGCCCAAAATTACATAAAACAAACATTTTTGAAAAAAATCAGAGCCTCTGTACATATAATACAAGAAGGTTGCCTCATGTCGTAGCCCGATAATTCCCTTCACTGAATATCTGCATGCCATGCCCGTGTGAATACATTTATTAGGTAAATAGGACAATTTTCATCGACAAGTGGCAAGGCCAAAAAAAAAAATATGTGTGTTTCCGGTAACCCGACCGACCCTATAAATTTTACGCGCCGACCCTAGCACTTTTTATTGCAAATCCGGATTATGTACCGTAATTTGTTCTAAAACTACAGTCTTCAAAACACGCACAGTTAAAAAGATGCTTGTAACAAATGAATAAAAAACGTCTTTTCAAGCGTTTGAAAGATTTAAAATTCACATGTGCAGATACTCGACAACATGGCGGGTATCGCAACCCTAATCCATCACATGTTGTCATGGGGTTTAAGTTAAAAAATGTCTACATTCACCCGAAATTAACGCAATAAATAGCTTTTCTGGGCACCCGACCGTGAGGAATTTATACGGAGAAATTCATAATTTTGAAGCAAGCAAAGCCAAAGGATCGACGTTCGAGGCATTAAATGAGTTCTATTGAGATGACGAGTCATTTCCCATTTATTATAAAATGTTCTACAACACACAGGGCACACATGTTGGGGCTCACTATCATGTTTCTTCATGTGTCTCTTGGGGGAGGAGAAGAGCTTATAAGAGTGTCAGACATCTCGATTCTCTTAAATTGGGGCCGATATTCGGCCCAATTCCCAACGTGAAAAAGGCATCTTTTTTCCCAAAATTGAGTGTGTTTTTCCCAATTGTAGATTGACTAAAATAAATAATGTAACTAAAAGAAAACCATATTTATTCTAAATATATATCAGGTATATTCAGCAGTCATAAAAACACTGTGAAGACGTGCAACACTACCGCATTGTAAACTGTTTCTTGTGAGCGGTAACTTAGCCAGAATTTCCTCAGAGACAGTTTAATTGAAAAACGATGTTTATTACTTTTAATCCTGATATAACAGTTCGTTGATAAGCTCTTAATAGTTTATAATTCTGCAATAAATTTTAAAATTATTATAAAATTGTTTGTCTAAACTGATCCTCTACAAAACGGTAGTAAGTGGGTCAAAGGGTTGGACTAACACCCCAAATACACAGAAGTACAGAGACTGATTTTATAAATATTGTCATTCAGCTTACAAAATCAAAAAACATTTATTTGTAAAAGGTATAAATACAAAAATAAATTAAATTTTACATTAATACAAATAAGATAACTTTTTTAAAATTCTGATAAACTGTTTCTTTGCCATTTGACATATATAGTTATTACACAAAAACCTTTTGGGAAATTTTACATCTTCATTAAGAAATTTGTATCACACTCTATGAATAAACTTTTTTCCTTCTTATTGTTATACGCACATGTTCCCAGTTTTAAAAATAATTTTAATATAAAAAAATTATTAATTTTTAAAAAATCCTATCAGTATACTGGTACCCTAGTTTTCTGTTCATGGGACTGTACGTATAAAGTAAGAAAAAAATTTCCCAATTATTATCAAAACAGTGCATTTTTCCCAATCCATTGGCCCTGGTCCCAGTACCAAAAATGGGTGTGAGAGGCATGAGTTTCCACATACAGTTTACCTTAAAAAACAGTTAAATATAATATGAAGTAAAAATAAAAAGTCAAGTAAAAAAAAAAGTAATTGCCTACCTACCTACCCTAATTTTGGGGGACATGTTACCGGAAACACACATATTTTTTTTTTTTTTGCCCAAGTTTTGAACCGATTCATCTAAAACCAACGGAAGTGAGGTTTTATCGCACGGAAGACAACTGGTCACATACCACTATTTTTACCCCGTGCTCATTGGCATTTTATGCCTATCCATATCAGCCCTGTGTACTCTGAGTTAATCTACTTTGGTCAGCAAGTGCCATTTCCTGAAAATGTGTGAATGGTTCTATGTGATTATCTGCTTATTGTAAACGGATTAGCCACTGTATATTTATCAAAATACCTGATTTCTATAGCAAACTTAATGCAGAATTTTTTAAATATTTTTTCAAGCTCATAGCATGTGATTAAATGTTTCATTTTTGGCATTTTCTGAAAAATTTAGCCATATTTGGGGTATTTTTTTCAAAAAATTCCAAAAAATAGTTCCAGGTGTAAAAGAATTAAATCATCATTAGCATCATCATGTAGACATGTTAGGTTAATGAATGTAATAGATTAATGAAACTTTTGACAAGTAATTAATGTTAAATGTAGCTCTTGAAATTTGAATATTGTGTGTAACGTGCTAGATTTTGCATGTTATTTCAGCCTTCCTGGACCAGATTTCAAAGGCCTATAACTCTGATGCAGAATACACAATTCCCGCCAAATTTCACAGGGAGGTGTATTATGGGTATAAGTGTCTACCTACCAAGTTTCATCAAAATCAAAGAAGAATTGTGTAATTATTAGGTCACATACCACTATTTTTACCCCGTGCTCATTGACCACGCAAGTAGTTCCATTCTAAAAATGTATGTATTATTTCAAAAATTCCTAGGGGTACTAAATGGTCGAATTTGGTTCCTTTTATGGCATGGATGGAAAGAAGAAGGTTTGAAAAAAATACAGGCAGGAAAAAATTTAGAAAAATTATCTTTACAGGCGCAATAGAAAGGGTGTAAAGAGGCCAGTGTTTACACAAATTCCAAAGTGAAAGTGAATTTTTCATGGTAGGGGTCATTTTAGGGGCCATATCTCAGTCCCCTCTCGATTGATTTTCCTGTAGTTTGGATATGTTGTTGGACTAGTGTCATTCTATAGGTATGCTGTATTTGAACTCATTTGAGCCGGTGGAATTTTTTATATGATTTATTTTTGTATAAAGGAATAAGAGGGAAAAATAATTGTGGTCTGTGTCCAACTCCGAGAGATTTATGAAATTGCATGACAAACTCGAAAAAAGTACAATTCATAAGAAGTATGAATTCTAATCATGCCGCGAAAACTTTTTTATCGTCTTGGGAACTGGAAAATCTAAAAGAAGGCACTCATACTGAGTGTATTACAATGGAAGACATTAAAGAGAAAATAAAAAAATTATGTTATCTTCCTTGCGATAAACCTTTACTTCCGTTGGTTCTAGATGGACGAAGTTAGCAACCTTCTTGTATTATATATGTAGAGGGTCTGATTTTTCAAAAAATATTTGTTTTATGTTATTTGGGGCAATGAATGTATAAATTAGATTAGAAATATGTCATAAACGGATAATTTAATAAAGATAATATAAAGTCCCTGGGGTCTATAATCTTGGGGGGGGGGGGGGGGGGGGGCGGTCGATCCTGTGGTAATTACGAGAAAATAACGAGATAATTAACTTGTAATAACGAGATCTTTTCTCGTAATTTCGAGGCCATTTTTAATGTGGCCCTTTTCGTCTTTCGAATTAAGTATAGAAAATGATTTAAGCTTCGTCATATTTGTCTTTCTTCTTCAATAAGCCATTGTTTATTTCATACATTTTTATGTACGATAGCAAATTCTAGAGTATAAAGAGTATTTTGCGAGAAACATTATGTTTGATAATGCGATACTATTTGCTTGCATCAGCAAATAAAATATCTATCTAGTGTGAAAGTATCCACAGGTAGTGTGCATTCGAATTTGTTCAAATCAAAATCCCCAAGGTAAGGTAGGGCACAAAATTTAGGGGTTATACATTTAGATATTCAGAAAATATCAGAAATAGATAGAGAAAACACTTTAAAATTATATTTTTACAAACCACAAGGTCAGAGAAAAGCTAAAACTCGAGTGGATATATCCTCGAGTAGTGTAGTCTCAAATTTGTTCAAACCATAATTTCCGGGAATATGGTGCTGTCACAGTGATGGTTATATGTTTAATCAAATATATAGGGGTATATGTTTAAAAATCTATAAAACAAAAACAAAAACGTAAGGCCAGAGTTGGGGACACTTGTATGGAAGCATTACTAGGTCGTGTAGATTTATGTTTGTTCAAATCATGATCCCCGAGGGTAGGCGGGGGCCTAAATAAGGCCGCAGAAAAGTTAATCGTGTGTGGAATCATCAGGTTGCGTTCAATTGTGTTTAAACCATGAGGGATTAAATGAAATAAAAATAGAGAAAAATGATTTAAAATCTTCTCAAAAACCATTTGGCGAGAAAAGATAACACTTGTGTTGTTTTAATATTTCTCTTTTTCAACGATCGATCATTGAAACATGCGAATTTTCAAAATAAGAATAAATTTTTTGATTGTCTTTTTAAACATGGTCTGTATTTGACTCCAGTTACAGTTTTTGTTACATAACAATTGTCGAGAGTGAAGGTCATTGTTGCTTTATTAGTACTCTTAGATGGACAATAATATGGTCCTTGTACTTCTTAAATACATATCAAGTTTATTTTCATAACTGCAAAATCTAAACAATAAGATAAAATAAAAGTTAATATGATTAACTTTTTACAGGGTGAGGCTTGAAATTGAAGAACATAACATGGATAACAATAACAGAAGTTTTTCTTTCTTTGTAATACAGTTATTTTACAACAGAAATATTTACAAGTTTGTGAAAGAATTATTAAATACAGAAAGCATAATATATTACATGTTTACTCATATGCTTGCATATATAACAGTTGATTGCTAATTTTAATTGAAATTAAGATTTAATACTTGTATACGCCCTAAGGTATCCGCTCCCTAAGAGATTTTGAATATGAATTTTGGACAGGAAATACATACTAGTATAACGTGTCCACAGAGAATTAATTGAAATTATTTAGTCGACATCATATTCCATCTTCGGACAGCACATTGTGATATACTATCTCATCAAGTAGCTTCTGCATAGAGTGGACGTGAAGGTAATTCTTAAAGAGAGCGACACCTCATACTGACTAATTGCTTCATCAAAGCGTTTGTCCTCCTCATACAATATTCCCAAGATAAGATGAGCCACTGGTTTGTCGTCATATTTACAGACTTCGGCGACAGTGATTTCTAGTTCTTTAAGTGCAGCTGAAGCATCGTCTTTTCTCTTGAGGTGTTTGCAGCACACAAACTTCAAAAAATAAAGGTACACCAAGGGATGAATTATCATACTTGTTCTTTGGAACAGCAAATCAAAATGAATTTCATCGGGTATGTTCCTCCAGTTTGGTATTTTTGTGACGACGTCCGTTTCCTTGTGAATAATGATGTCCATAGCCAAAAGTTTTTCGCGTTTTTCTCGTAGTGAGTATCTCAAATTCCGAGGTGAACATAAATACTCTAAAAAAGTTTCGTCTAACTTCGTGATATCTGCCCCATTTATTCCTGCATAGAAGGTAAATTTGGACAAACTTCGTGATGTGTCTTCAACTATTCCAATGGCTTTTGTGTATTTTGCTGCACAATATATACATGTAGCCAACATTAAGGGACCTCTTGTTAAATCTAAAGATTTTGCATTTGTAAAGTATTTTATTTGGTCACTGTAGGACAGAGACTTTACCGCTTTTCTTTGGTATATTGATAATCGTTGACAAACTAAGAACTCGGCTTCAAGTTCAGAGGAGGTTGTAGCTGGGTGTTGGTCAATCTGGTCAAACTGGCACAAGTCCTCTACTAAAAATGAAGACGATAACACTCTACATTCTCGTAAAAATGATTGGTCAACAAAATATGGTTTCATAAATAGCGTTTTTGAATGTCCATGGTGATTTTTAATGAAAAAACGTTTCGAACATTTGGCAAAGCAGTTCCATATGCCCATTTTAAGAGTTTCTTTTAATGTTTTCAGTAGAAGCTTTTTTGTTTTTATATTTACTTTGGTTTCAAACATATTTCTGGATGGAATGAAAAAGTTTGGACACTCCTCTTTTTTTACCCACACCAACAAACGTACAAAACACATTACATAGCAAATCACTATGTTCTGTGGTTGCCACAGATCAGTTGCTGTTTCTTGAATTATCCAAAACATCAGTGTCTTGATGAAATAAGAACAAAGTGTGTTTTCTGGGTAACTTTCCATTTTCTCAATGCATTCTTTCAGGACTATTTTAAAGAGGCCGTAACATAAAAACTGTGTCTGGTTAAATGCAAACATCAGCTTCTGTTTGGCTTTATTAAAGGACAGCCTCCATAACATATCATCTTTGACGTCTTTCAAGGGACCAAGGGGAACAATGTGGCATCCATTTTGTACGATTTCATTTACCAGTTTTTGTGATGGCCAAAGCCGACGTCTGCTTATCCACTCTCTTGCTTGTGTTGGCCAAAACGGACATTCCAAAGAAAATGCAATGTCTTGATCAGACGACAAGCCGGAAACAGAAACACACGGGCCATGTATAAAGAAATCAATATTTGCATCTAAATGTATGTTCTTTTTGATCCACCATTCTTTGAATCGGCGACTAGATACAAAGCCATTAATATTAGCATAATCAATACATTGCGCATGGTCTTCAAAAGTGTCCTTGCCATTACAAGTGTACTTCAACATAACGTAGCCTTCTTTCCAACAGCTGGGGTCCTTACTTATACGCAAAGTTATTTTTGTGTTTGATTCTCGAGAATAAACAACTTCAGTGTCACAATCCAATACAGTAATGTCTTTGAGGACTTTCACATAGTCTCGATCAGTCTGTCCATGTCGGAATCCTTCCGCCACACTCCCTGCACAAATTGTCTCAAGATACGGATGGAAAACAGAAATCCTATCCTTATTGGTCGCTTCAAAGGCTTTCACTTTTCTTCGTATGTCAATACACTCCTCAAAACCTATTTGGATGTTTAATTCATTATATAAACATATATTATGGTGGGGACAGCCTTCAAATGTATACTCCATTGTTATAGTCTGTCCCAAGATATTTTTGCCGCATATTTTCTTAAATAATTCAATATTTATAAATACCTCTTGGTTCAGACGATGTTCATTCAATAGTATGAAAAAATCCCAAGATTTCCCCTTTGAAACGCCCCCTCTAGCTTGTCGGGTATCAGTACACGGCTAAAAATAAAAAGTCTACGAGGTTTTTCCATTGCCAAGGAGATGAAGACGCCCGGATGATAACGTTGAAAAATTGCGCGAGGTGTCCCGAGTATTTCCGAATGGAGAAAAGATGTCAACATTCCCCATTATAAATCTCCGTAGGAAATCTGTTTTCGTTCCTGTGAATTTTTACGAGGGAAAAATGATAATGTGTGAATGAAGTTATCTTGGGAATTTTCCTTTTCATCGATTTTAATTGCACTTCAGTCACAGGTATGTGTATTTTTATTAAAAATCGTTCAAATATGCAGCATAAATATCTTGGGACAGACTATAGAAGAATATCAACAAATGCCAAACTCAGAAAAATCACCACTGTCTGGTTCCCGTCTCCTTTACTTCGGGAAGAGGACCAGACTAATTAAACCAAACAATATAATTATGTTTTCATGGTGCAAATAAATTTCAATGACTCTTCTAACAATCATTGAATAAAATACGATTTTTTTCGATTAATCATTTTAAAAAAACGTGAAATATGCTGTTTTAATTTGGTATCGTCATCTGATGTCATCGGCTTTTTAAACCAAAAGCACGCCTGCACGTTGCTTAAAGATTTTGGAACTATTTATAGAACTTTTAAAAAATGACTAAGATGATATAATCTAGTCATTAGAATGTTTACAAACAGATAGTTTAAAGTTCCGTGCCCATAGAAAACACTTGAATAGTCAAACTGCTCCACTAGAACTAGAACTAGGAAAAAATACGATTGTATCACAAGAAGGGGAGGGACAATTGCTCAATTTTTCACATCTAAAGCATATCTTGGTGGCAAAAGATTGAGTCATCTTAGCCTCAATATAATTATGATATTCACATATCATATCTAGAACTTTGTAATATATACTAGAACTACATTGTAATATATAATATTTACAATCATTCAAATTTTAAGAGCAAGCAATAATTTCTTGTACAAATAAAAAACTGTATCTATCACAACCTTTAACACTATCATTTTTTTTCTTACTTGTTAGAGAACTATCACTCATTAATTTCCATCTTTTGATTGGAATTGACATAAAAGAAAAATGGCTGTTATGAGGTCATTTTGAATTGCACCCGATCAAGCATTCATCTGGGTCCAAATAAGTGGTGGTAATCTTCTATGGGGGTCTTCAACTGGCAGATTTGGTTACCGCTTCACTTTCTGTCGAGGAGTGTAAAATCGTGCGTTGTCCAGGTTGAAACACGGTCCCTGATTTCGTAGCGCGCGTGATCCAGCATCAACTATCAGATGGCGTTGCGTTCTTAAAGTATATAAATTTTCCACCTAAACATGTTTGCATCCTACAACCTGCTTCTGTAATAGCAGTTCGACATTGTTAATGTACCACCTCAAATTCCCGGTGAGAGTCCCATAGTCCCGGCAGAGATGCCCGGCGAAAACTTGGGACTGACGCCTTCAACGAATTTTGGGGCTGTCCTTTGTAATTCATGCCTGGAAATTCGGACACAACTTCGATCGCTAGTCGTTGATTAACCAGGTTTATATGTGAAAATAACCCGGCTATATAACATATTGCTCTAGTTTTATTATTTTCGCGGTTTTTTTTTTTGTTATCTTATATTTTTCCATTTTTGCTCGAAAAAGTTTTTCTGGTGTACAGAAGAGCACGTTGATGTACAGATTTTTTTTCTATCAGAGCTCTGTAGTTCAAGACAGTACCAAAAATGCATGACAGTAGACATCATAACAAATACACCAGCAAAATAAATTGTTGGAATATTCCTATGTAATCGCGAGAAATATACGTAAAATAGATGTTTACAAGGATGTCCGCGTTGCAGATTTTTCAAAATCGGGTGTATGAGACATACACGTACAGATTTCAATTGTCCTAATAGGCCGATGTTGAAGTCAAATTTTCAGGCATCTTTCATTTATGAGTTATCCAAAGTCGGTAAATTTAACGTCAGTGCAAACCAGAATCATCAAAGCGAGTGAAATGACCTCTGCCGAGATGAGGAACCCCGCTGTCTAGGCATAGCATAGTTGGTCAAATGGTGTCGATCAGACGTTTGCGTCTCGGGAAGCTGAGAACCTACATGTACTGTAAATCATGTGCGGATCCAGATATTTTTTCCAGTGCGCGGGGGGGGGGGGGGGGGGGGGGGGTTTCCGACGGTTATTTCAGTCTTCCAGGGGGGGGGGCATATTTTTGTTATTTTTTTTAATGTAATTTGAAATTTGTGAATTTTACAGGGGGGGGGGGGTCCGGACCCCATAACCACCCACCCCACCCGCTCCCCAGATCCGCACGTAAAGATACTTTTCTCTGGTGTTTCTTGGGGAAAACTGGAGGCAAGTATCATTGTATTATTATGACCCTCGTAGAAACACTTAATCTAGCGAGGAATCTGTCCAAAGCAGACAAAATCACAAGTTCAATAAAATGCTTTTTCTACGATTATGTCAAGTGAACTTGTAGCTGGTACCACGAATAGCCACTGTCGATAGTCTGGGTGGAAACTTTAATCATCATTTACAATGAGGAGTGCTCCAATAACCAGTTTTATTCAAACTTTAATCAGTATGGATTATTTACATCCTCTAATATATAGTCAGAATTATAACACTGAGAGTCCGGCCCCCTAGGATAATTTAGACTTATTACATTTCTTCACAATCTACTCTTTCTACGGTTTTGATGACTTAATCTTGCAAAATGAACTAAACGGATAGCAAATTGTTCGTATTTTTTTAAATTACTAATCGATTCTTAGATTAGTTTTTAAAATAGTTTAATATTCCAAATCAAATAAGCTTTTTTTATTCAAGACGTTTTTGTGGAATATATTAAAAAAAACCAACCTAATTCGGAACCAATCTTACTGGTTTATCTTTTATACATGCACTAAAACGTTTTACAGACCAAGCGTGTTGTAGACTACGAAAAATCAACATGAGCGACGGCAAAGAAAAAGAGAAGAAACCCGACTTAGGCTTATTAGAGGAAGACGATGAATTTGAAGAATTTCCAGCAGAGGGTAAGTCGTTCCGACTTTTATCCAACACATTCTTATTAGAAATTTTCATTCCATTCAACAATGAGCAGTTCTTTGTATGCTCTCTACCGGATCGCAATTTCCACATGACTAATCAGTTTTCACTCACAAGGATTTATAAAGTCTTTAATTCACGAATTTTTTTTAATGTTATAGCATACTTGATTAAATCTGTAGTGCTTATTATTTTCCTCTCTGGCAGACTGGACGGGAGCAGATGAGGATGAGGAAGATGTAAATGTTTGGGAAGATAACTGGGATGATGATAATGTAGAAGATGATTTCTCACTACAACTCAGGTAATACTCATTTTTAACATTCTTAGGTTCTAAAAGTATTTTTCACATTTTTAATTTTACATTGAAAAAAATATACAGAGGTATAATAATATGTTTTACGATGCGAACGTTTGGGCGAGCACAGCTTATGATTTTCAAAAATGTTTATACGTATCATTATGATAAATTGATTAAAACTATAGTTTGTCCCAAGAAATTTATGCCATTCATTTTCTTAAATTGTTCTACATGCATGTATAATGATAAATACCTCTGGATTCAAACGATGTTCATTGAACTGTATGAAAAAATCCCAATATTTCCCCTACCTATGAAACGCCCCCTCTAGCTTGTCAGATTTCAATACACGGCTAAAAATAGAAAGTCTAGACTCTACGGTGATTATCCATTGCAAAAGAGATGAAGGTACCTGGAAGGTAATGTTGAAAAATTGTGCAAGGTATTTCGAGTAACTTCGGAATAGAGAAAAGGTGTTAACATTCCCCATCATAAATCTCCGTAAGAAATCGTTTTTGTTTTTTTCCAAGTGAAAAACGATAATGTGTCAATGAAGATATCTTTAAAATTTTCCCTTACATCGATAACGATTGCACTTCTTTCACAGGTATGTTTATTTTTTTTCGAAAATTATCCAAATGTGCGGCATAAACATCTTGGGACAGACTATAATATGGTTTTACAAATGAATACAAAACAAGAGGCCCAGGGGCCACATCGCTCACCTGAGCAACAATTGCCTTAATTCTGATCAAATTAGCATTACAGTATCAAAATATCTTGACAACTAAGTACAGTAGATCTTGCTAAAAAAAATAGAAAATCTGTCAATTTTTATCCACCTCTTTTTTGGGGTAAATACCAAGCCCCTTTTGTTGTTGTACCTGTAAGAAGATTTTTCTCTATTTCAATTTACCCCCCCCCCCCTCCATTTCGTGGCCCCCCCTTTTCTCTAGGGAATCATGGTTTCATCAAACTTAAATCTGCATAACCTGTGCTTTCACACTAAGTACTGAGTTTTGGACCGAAAACTTTCCCAGAATATTTTTAAAGATTTTTCTCTATATATTCCTATGTAAAAATTCAAACTGCCGTCACGGCCCAGCCCTATCACTAGGGACTGTGATTTTGCAAACTTGAATTTACACTATCCGAGGATGCCTCTACACAAGTTTAGGCTTTTCTGGCCAAATAGTCTTTAAAAAGAAGATATTAAAGATTTTCTCTATATATTCCTATGCCCCATTGTGGCCTCACCATACCCCATGACTATTATTTAAACAAACTTGAATCTTTACGATCTTGGGATGCTTCCACTTAAATTTGGGCTTTCCTGGCCTTATAGTTTTGAGAAGAAGATTTTTAAAGATTTTCTCTATATATAAAAATTTATCCCCCATTGTGGCCCTGCCCTACCCCCAGGGACCATGATTTGAACAAACTTGAATCTACATTATCTGAGGATGGTTACAATTTGAGCTTTCTTGGCCATAAAGTTTTGAAAAGAAATTTTTTTAAAGATTTTCTCTATATATTCCTATATAAAAATTTATCCCCTAATTGTGGCCCCACCCTACCTCTGGGGACCATGATTTGAACAAACTTGAATCTACACTATCTGAGGATGCTTCCACTCAAATTTAAGCTTTTCTGGCTTTATAGTTTTTGAGAAGAAGATTTTTAAAAAAAAATTCGATATATTCCTATGTAAAACATGACCCCCCTCTTGTGGCCCCACCCTACCCCCGGGGACCATAATTTGAACAAACTTGAATCTACACTACCTGAGGATGCTTCCATTTTAATTTGAGCTTTTCTGGCCTGATAGTTTTTTAGAAGAAGATTTTTAAAGATTTTGTCTATATATTTCTATGTAAAACTTGATCCCCTATTTGTGGCCCCACCCTACCCCTGGGGACCATGATTTGAACAAACTTGAATCTACACTATCTGAGGATGCTTCCACTCAAATTTAAGCTTTTCTGACCTTATAGTTTTTGAGAAGAAGATTTTTAAAGATTTTCTCTGTATATTCCGATGTAAAACATGACCCCCCATTGTGGCCCCACCCTACCCCTGGGGACCATGATTTGAACAAACTTGAATCTACACTACCTGAGGAAGCTTCCACTTTGATTTGAGCTTCTCTGGCCTAATAATGTTTTAGAAGAAGATTTTTAAAGATTTTCTCTATATATTCCTAAGTAAAACTTGATCCCCCCATTGAGGCCCCCACCCTACCCCCGGGGACCATGATTTGAACAAACTTGAATCTACACTATCTGAGGAGGCTCCCATTTTTATTTTAAGCTTTTCTGGCCTGATAGTTTTTTAGAAGAAGATTTTTAAGGATTTTGTCTATATATTTCTATGTAAAACTTGATCCCCCCATTGTGGCCCCTCCCTACCCCTGGGGACCATAATTTGAACAAACTTGAATCTACACTACCTGAGGATGCCGCCACACAAGTTTGAGCTTTTCAGGCCGAATAGTTTTTGAGAAGAAGATTTTTGAAAAATACCAACAAATTTTCAATAATTCTCAATTATCTCCCCTTTAAAGAGGGCGTGGCCCTTCATTTGAACAAACTTGAATCCCCTTCACCTAGTGGTGCTTTGTGCCAAATTTGGTTGAAATCAGCCCAGTGGTTCTTGAGAAGAAGATGAAAATGTGAAAAGTTTACAACGCCAACGCCGACAACGACGACAGACAACGGACAAATTGTAATCAGAAAAGCTCACTTGAGCCTTTGGCTCAGGTGAGCTAAAAACATCATTCATAATTTTTATGCTACAAGTATAAGCAATATATATATTAAAGCAATACTTTGAGTCTATTAAATGTGAGCATTCAAATGAGTACAAGTTACAATTGTTTCACATCTCTGAAAAATGCCTTCATTCATATCTTACTTGTTCTCGTGAGAGCAAGAAATGGAAACTCTATTTGCAGAGAACTGCTGGTCCGATAAAAACAGGGCATTAGGCCTTACTGCTCTGAGTAACTGACGCCCAAAAAAATCTGTTGATTGAATGCATGTGCAGCTTGTCTGAATTTTCCATTCGCACATGCCTTGCCTGTAGAGCTGGCTGAGCTCCAATTAATTAACTTTTTTTAATAAAAGCCATATAGTTTTAGATCTAATTATATATATTAAGCTTGATTGACCAGTAGCTATTTTGACAGAGACTTAGATTTAGAAGTATTTCAACTTTGAGTGTGTAAAAGGTGACTGCTGGACCAATCAAAAACAAGACAAATTCTGTAAATGGGGGGACACAATTCATTTGAAACAAATGTACAAAGTTAGTTCCCCCTTTCTACTCTACAGTAATTACAAGCTAAAGTTAAACTAATATTGCATGCTCAGTCTAAAACTATGACATGTTCAACTCAACCATGACATGATATTTCATACGTAAAACAGTATTGTGTTAGGAAATATCTGCGCCAAAGGAAAGTGATGCCGAAATATATTTTCATTTTTCTTTCAATGCTTTTCACGATTATGGAAGGAAATTGCTACTTTATTCAGAAACTGAAAGATCAGTTTATTGATATTGAATGGGTTTTTTGTATGATTTCATTTAATAATCTGGTAAGACATACTTGAAACAAGTCATATATCCTGATTAAAGCACTGTTGTAACTTATCTGGTTTACATAGTCAATTATTTTCATTTAATTTACTTAAGATTGAAACAATGGAAAGTTTTTGATAGAATTTATGAGCATAAAACATCAACCAGCGAGAGTCATTTAATGATTGAGTAAAATTTGTTGTGCCAAATGGCTGCCAATTTGGTGGCATCTAGGAGCTGGAAAAAAATTATTTAGCTGCTAGTATCTCTCAATGAACATCATTTTTCCTACTTAATTATTTTTTAATAACTATTAAGTCTCATTTCATGGGATGGCTTTGCCTGCTTTTCACTGTGCTCAGTCTCAAAAAGTTGTAGATTATTTTCAATCATATTTGCACCTTAATTGTTCCATTCCACTATCCAATTAAGTGTAATAGTTGGTGCTAAATGGACTCAAAAAAGACTAGATAGCTCAGTATTAGAGTTCCTGACTATAGTTGTAGACATCCAATGTGTGGATTTCACTATGTAAATTGAAGGAATTTGAATTTTCTGGTTGAGGGGATCTGGAACCCCCCCCCCCCACCCCCCCCACCCCACCCCACCCCATCATGTTGCTGGAAAAATTGTACCAGATTTGGAGTAGTTAAAGTGGTTAAATAACAAAATCCATGAAAATTGGTAATCAATGAATATTGATGTATTTAATGTCTATTTTAAAGCTGAAAACTACTCAATGATAGAATATTTCTATTTCATTGCCGCTTTCTGTACAACCCCTACTTAACAGTTCAAAGTATTTCACTGTAGAGGTCTCACCTGTGTGGAAGTACATCTTGCTTCGCCATGTTATTACGTCTTGATGGAGTTATCAAATTTTATGCACTTTTTATAAGTCAGAAGAATATCAACATCAAATAAACAGGTCAATACATTATTTACAAACAAAATATATGCATAAAACAAGAAATAAGTGCACAAAACCTAAAGCCACAAAAGTAATACTACATGTTGGCTATGAGTAACAGGTTTGCATTCGGGTGTGAAGAAATCGAAGGGTTTATAAACTTGTTTGATGGTGTCTATTTACGAGCGATGTTCAGCTTTAATAAACTGCTTTAATCGTTTCAGTGCTGAACTAGAGAAACAAGGGAAGACTATTGAAGGACAAGAGCCCATGAAGACCTAACATAATCTCATTAACATTGAATTCATTTGTTTCATTTTCTTTATCATGTTGTCATCCTGATAAATTGCATTTAATATTAAGCAGACTTTGTCTTTACTTTAACTAATGGGTGTAGTTTATGGCAGATAAGCAATGAGCTAAAGATAAGGTCTAGACATATATACTCTTGAACTTCGATATCTCGAACACTGATATCTCGAATACAATGGATATGTTGAAGTGATTTGTAAGTCCCAATTACTTACCTGTATTTTATAGCTGTTTTACCCTTGATATTTCAAATACTCGGATAGTACGAAGTTTTTAAACAGTCCCATCTAGTTCGAGATAACTAAGTTTGACTGCACGTCATAAAGGTCTGCTAATACTAGACTTTTGACATACATGTGGAAACATGCAAACCCACAGGCAGTCGTTCCATAGAGACTGAGTACGATTGGACAAAGGAGGGAGAAAATCATTATAGATGAAATTTTTCACATAGATCTAGTGTAACCTTGTCCTTCATGAAAATATTATCCAATGTTTTTGCACTCTAATTGCCTTAAGGCAGTCTATTTGTTAGCATTAGAAAAATTATAGTGTTAAACTGCATTTCAAATAGATTTGCTATGACCTTCACCTTTGAACTTTAAAATTTAATGTAGTTCAGGGTTACTGCACAGCACAAGGTTAGTGCATACCATTTACCGGTAAACTGTCTAAACATTTATAAATTATGTGTCGGTGAAATGGGGCAAAAGGAAGACAATACAGTATATGGACTGGACATGCAATTTACACAGTGGTCCAATAGCCTAATAATTTTGGTTCAAGGTCACTGCAATCCCTTTACCCAAAGGTACTTAGTAGGCTAAGTATGTGACGGATTGGTCCATGGGGTTAGAACATGTCCTTCAAAAAGAGAGTATAGTTGGAGGCTTAAATAGGGTTGGAGAGATAGCAGGGAGGAAAAGAGAAATGTGTGGGACAACAGGACAATGTCTTCCAACAAGTCATGTTAAGCCTTTACATTTGACTTAGGAACTTGGTTCAAGGTCACGGCATGCCCTTCGCTCAAACAAACTAGGTACCTTCTGTTGGCACAATGGCTTATCATGGGAAAGAAAACAGAGTAGTTATTAATATAAAATAAAATTTATTAATGATAAATAGATGTCTTACAACTCTTCTTTCACTACAGGAGCATTTTTTAAAAAGTTATAAAAGTTTTCACTTTTTCTATCTTCATTATAATCGGCCATATAATTCCCATCACTATAAAGTTTTATTGTTGGGTACCCATCGATTTTCTCTGTCTTGCATATATCTGTAAAATAAAAGAAAAACATGAATCATTAATGAAGTAAAGAAACTACAAATTACATTATTTTCTGTACAGCGGTTTCCAAAGGCTTACTTGCATGCATTAAGTATAAATTTTTTATTGATCTAAGAATCATTAAATACTTGATGTTATCATTTTGTTGCCCACTGGTAACCTTAAACCTTCTTACAAGAAATATCAAACCACTATATCAAACCACCACATAAACTTGTGTACCGGTATATGACGTATATATACACGTATGAAAAGGAAAATCATATTTTATACAAGTTGATGATGTCATGTACAGATATTTCTGTATCTTTAACTTCATTATTAATATTCAGTATGTAGATGTCCCAGTATGTGGTATTGCTGTATCTTTAACTTCATTATCAATGTTCAGTATGTGCCATGTATGTGGTATTGCTCTATCTTTACCTTCATTAGTGGTACAATCCACAGCAGCAAACACTTTACTGTCGGACTCCTTGGCCAATTTATCAGCAGCAGCTTGGTACTCGGGCTTGGCCTTCTTGCAATGTCCACACCAAGGTGCATAAAACATGACTAGGACGCTATTCTTCGACTTGAGGAATGACTTAAAGTCTTTGGAGGTAAGATGGTTGACCTTGCTGGGAACAGTGCTCCAGGCAGGCTCTGGGGGAGGGGGAGGGGCTGGTTCCTTAGGACTGAGTAAAAGAAATGCAGTCATAGAAAGGTAATAGATGACATACCTTTAACATGTAACTGGATTTTTCTGCACTGTGCTGTTTTTACTATGGTTTCATTAATTTTTTTTTTTGGATTTTAATAATGAAAATCATAGTTTTAAGGATTTGTAAATTCTTGGAAAATTTGCTATAAGGACAGACAAGACATCCCTCAGTTATAGATAATTTTCCATGAAAAATTATTCCTGATTTTTGTTAATGACTAAAAACTCTGGTTACATTGACAGGCCATTTTTGGAGTTGGAATGTTTTGGAATTTCCTTCTAACAGCATGCAATATGTAACTGAATGCTTATAAATAAAGTATGTTTTTTATAAAGATGTCCAAATCATAAAATCGGATTGGACAGGAACCACTCACGAAACAGCAGTATATATATGCACAATGTTCAAAAGATTTATGTGCTACCTGTACATGTTAAGTATAAATCCGACTTACTCCTTCATGAAGGAGACCAAATCATTTGTAGACCGTCCACTCTGGTAATCAAAGGCCTCCTGACCATTTCTAAAAGTTCAAAACATTTTATTAATAATATTAAAACATTTATTTTTTCATTGACAGTGTACAAACTTTAAATTCAAAGGTATAATTATAAAAGTTACAACAAAAGAAGAAAAAAACATGTATATAAACTCAATGTTTACATCATAATCAATATAAACTCAATGTTTACATCATAATCAATATATACATTATATATATATACATATATATATATATATACCGGTATATTTCAACCATATACCGATAGCTGTTTTTAATAGGCTGTTAGTTTGTTACATGAATGGTCAGTTGCACAGAGGAGCAGTGGTGAGAACAAACTCTCTCTCTCTCTCTCTCTCTCTCTCCTCTCTCTCTCAAGAAAATACAGTTTAAGGTGGTAATGTAAAATTACGAAATTACATATACATGTAAACATTTATATTTATGTAATGTAAACTGGGTGAAGATAATTTTTAATGCTCTTAGCTACATGTGTATCTTATTCAAAATTTTCTTTATCATTATATCTAGTACAAAGTTAGTTTTCTTGGATGTTTTAGTCCTTTATTTGTATGCCAATCTGAAAAAATACACATGATTATACATTTAAGAAAATAGTTCGTGGTGTCTATATACATGTACCTATATACTAAATTGCCTAATAAGTGTTTGCAGAATTGTGTATAAAATATATCAGTGTTAAAATAGTAGCATTTTCCATATTTTCCTTCAAAAAATAACTGTGAACACGGGTACCGGCTGTAAATTTTCTATTAAAAATACAGATGAAATGCATGTTTTTTTGTTCTATTAATTAAAAAAAGAATTTCTTATCCTCCAGTTGATATGATACCAGGAATACAACTGCTGGATCATTCATTACCAGTAAATATCAATAAGGTGCTATTACAACATACAATCTCTAGCAGAACAAAAGACAGTCAGGGATAGTACTACTGTATATTATATACATGTATTCAACAAAGTTGAACGGACAATTACAAATCTAAATACACACCCTGTACACCTCTTGTAATGTGAAGGAATGAAACACTGTGACATTAATTTGGATGAAAGCATTTAAAAATCTAATTAACTTCAGAATTTTTAACATGTACAATGTGCAATACTGTAAACCAACTTTTTTTGCGCGCAAGAAATTTTCGCGAGGTTCGCGAGAGCCTTGTCATTGCGAATATTTCTAGCTGTGAACCAGTCTTTATCGTATGGTTATTATTAACAAAATACGGGTCTGGATAAGGCTTTGTCGCAAACTTTAGTCATTGCGAACCAGTTTATTGGAAGTAAATCGCGAAATAACATCGCTTCGGATAAATGTTGGTTTACAGTATTTGACCACAACATGCATTTCAAAGATTTTCATGTATTAATGAGTTCGTGGAAAAATGACAAATGGCAAATACTATGTTAGGGTTAATTTAATTTTGGGGGAAAGGATGTCAAACAATGAAAGTGTCCCATTCCTTTTTAATAGCTTGATTTATGGCAATTGAATGAGAGTAGAGGAAGCTGGAAAGTCATGCAATATGAACTTAATATGCCAGTGCAGGGAATAATGTGGGAATACAAGTGCTTTGTGACAACACTTACTTGAAATATTTCACTGAAGCAAAGATAAAGGACAACAATTAATACAATGTGTGATTCTGATGAAGGGCAAACAGAAGTTTCTTAAAAATTCATTGCATTTTCCCTATTATGATAGTGAAAACAAAAGGTATTGATGCTTAGAACAGAAAAGAAAAATTTGTGTACTCTTTTAGCATTCAACTTAATGTTCTTAACAGCTTGGAGAAAGATAGTATTAACAAACTCATTGTTATGTGCGATGCAAAAATATTATTGAAATGCGTTTGAAAATTAGGTTGTTTACTTTAAGAATAGCTTTCAGAAATTTGAATTCTGATAAAATTCTTCAAGCTAGAAATAATTTGCAGCAGGAAATATTTTTAAAATGAAATCAATGTAAGGGAAAACGAGCCAAATGTCCTGTGAGTATATAAAATAAAGAGTTCCATGCATGAAATCTAGAGTAGATTAAAGAGAAAGGGAGCCTCACATGTGGGGTATCCTCGGATGTTGAACCTGGTGCCCAGTGCTTGTTCAGCGGTGGCATCCACTGCAGCTAGGACACCATCAATCTACAGAGACATATAAATCATATTTACATGCATCCTCTTTTTACCCACTGAAATTTACAGAAAAGAAAAAAAAAATCTTGGGAAGATTTATAATGAAAAGAGGAGATAATCTGATTTTTTTTTATTTCAGTGAATAAATGTAGCTTGTGTACTTGTGTATTTATGAATACCAATTATTAAACAAAATATGGTGATAAGTGAGTTTAAAAATGTAAAGATGAAATCAAATCCAACAACAGTGAACATTACATTGTTTTCTAACAGATTTCAGCATAATTTTATAAAATTTTCTATACTGTAAACTATATATCATAGGCATGTAGAAGATACATGTATTTGATAGCAACCTCTACTTATGAATATTTATCACACAGGAGTTTAAAACAAACTTCTAAAACTAAATTTTAAATTTGAAGAAAAAAATTCAATACTATATCATGGAAATCAATAATTGCAGATGAGTTTTTCACAGCCATTCAAAAATAAAAAGAATCACAATATACTTGTTTTACTAATAATAGGATCTGATACCTTTTCTTGCTTTAATTTGGCAGCTGCCTCTCCATATGCTGGCTTCATAGCTTTACAATGCCCACACCCTGCACACAAGAACAACCATGTTAAGTATCATTACAGCATACCATCCTTGTCATATACAATCATAACTGACATCCATGCATGCATCTAACAAATTTCATCTATGTCACCACAGAACACTGGGGAATTTTAGAAAGGATTAACTGAAAGTTGCAGTGGAATATTCATGACTACAATACATATAAAAAATGTTATCAATCTGATTTTTACTACAAAAATTTAACCAGTAAAAAAATTAAAAACAAACTGTAGATGTACTTACAAGGTGCATAAAACATGACAAGGGCAGACTTGTGATCCTGAATGAAGGTGTCAAAGTTTGAGGCTGTGGGGAAGTGTAGGTTCTCCATGCCCTTGATGTCTGCCCACTGTTTCTCTGGGGGGTCTGCCGGGGGAGGAGGGGGCGTGGCCCCAGGGTTTGAGGGGTCCTTCATAAACTTGACAAAATCTGCCTCCTAAAATACATTAACAAAACATTAATGCAACAAGCCCTAATTTCATTTTTTTAATCTCTTGGAATAAATTGCAAAATCATACACTCAAAACCATTCTGCTTAAAGATGACAGGAATTAATAATTTAAAAGCATTAAGTTACTAAGAAACAGTGTTCACTTGTTACAATAACAGTACTACATGTCCATCAAACTTAGAGATTTTGTTTGGAAGAAACTCATAAAATTCAAAAATTTAATAAGCAATTCCTTTTGCAAAAAATCTTTAAATTATTGAACATGTACATCTTCATCACTCAATTTCTCTTCACTGTATTTGAATGGGTCTCATTTTACCTCTCGGCCACCCATGTAGTTTTGTGGGTTCTTTCCATAGTTGAAGTATTTGAGGGTGGGGTACCCTGTGACCTCATTCTGAGTACACAGAGCCTGGTGGACCGTACAGTCTACAGCACAAAACGCAACCTACAACAATGCAGAATATGTCAAACAATAATACACCTGTACCACCCCTGATAGTTACATTTTACAATACAGTGTTATTTGTAATATGTCATGTACCATTGTAACCATTAGCAAGAAAAGGTAAAAAAAATATCATACTATCATTTTTTTTTTTAAATCCTACCAATAATCAAAACCTGCATGTTCAGACAGTTGTCTAAAAATCATTGCTGTCGCAGTTCTCTTACCTTCTGGTCAGTATCGCAGTTCTCTTACCTTCTGGTCAGTATTACAGTTCTCTTACCTTCTGGTCAGTATTACGGTTCTCTTACCTTCTGGTCAGTATTCTTACCTTCCAGTCAGTATCGCAGTTCTCTTACCTTCTGGTCAATATTACAGTTCTCATACCTTATGGTCAGTATCGCAGTCCTTTATCACAGTTCTCTTACCTTCTGCTCAGTATTCTTACCTTCTGGTCAGTATTACCGTTCTCTTACCTTCTGTCAGTGTTCTTACCTTCCAGTCAGTATCGCAGTTCTCTTACCTTCTGGTCAGTATTACAGTTCTCTTACCTTCTGGTCAGTATTCTTACCTTCTGGTCAGTATTACAGTTCTCTTACCTTCTGGTCAGTATTACGGTTCTCTTACCTTCTGGTCAGTATTACAGTTCTCTTACCTTCTGGTCAGTATTACGGTTCTCTTACCTTCTGGTCAGTATTACAGTTCTCTTACCTTCTGGTCAGTATTACAGTTCTCTTACCTTCTGGTCATCAACCAACTTAGCAGCTGCATTCTGGAACTCTGGCTTGGCTTTCTTACAATGTCCACACCCTACAAATAAGATGGATAAATAAGTATAAATGTATTTATTCTATCTACTCAATAATACTACACATCTTATGAAATGATTAAATAATAACTTTGAAATGAATTGAAGTACTTCTTGTGATATTTGAAAAGGAAAAACGTTTTCTACAAATATTGACCACAACCTTCTTAATACATTTAAACACTTGCAAACAGACACCAACATACATACAGATAACAATGTTATATCTCCTCTGCAACAACAAGTTGCACAAAGGGGTAAAATTAATTGCCATCCTGCTGTAGTTTTATAAGATCTTACAAGGAGCATAGAACATGATGAGGGCATGCTTCTTCTTGCGGAGGAACGACTTGAAGGTTTCATCGGTCAGGTGGACAACATCACTGGGGACATCGGCCCAATTCTGCTCGGGGGGAGGGGGAGGGGGCGGTTCTGATGGGCTGTCAATCAAAAATCAGCAAGTCATCAATATGTCTGGATACAACAGCTTTTAATCGCGACGACTTTATTTCGCGTTTGCCAGAGATAAGCTGATTCTCAACCACTATTTTTTGCGACCATGCTTAATCGACACTCGTTTTGATATAACATCCATATGGCAAAGACTAGTTCATGGCGAAAAAAATTCACGACAAAGAGGCTCTCACGAATCTCGCAAAAATTTCTCGCATGCGAATAAAAGTTGGTTTACAATTTTTGTATGGTAGCATTTTGTCATGAGCTTTGCACTTCAACATTTAGAGTATGGTCCCTGATTTGTCAGTCTTATAGAATTCAAAGACATTCCTTAAATATACTGTGGAATCAATGGATTTCATGGTGGCCCATTTTTTTGGAATCTGTGGCGACCTCTCACCAACGAATAAATAAATTAGAATTATAAAGTCATATTTCCTTTTACAGATATTAAAGAGTACACAAAGATGTGTCCCCACAAACTTGAAAAATTTAAGCATTCCACAAAAATTGGCCCCCACAAAATTTAATGATTCCACAGTACTTGTATTCACTTTTTCATAAACTCCACAATCTTATCTTCCGTTCTCTCACTGAAATCAAAGGCGAACTCTCCATCCCTGTAATAAAAAGCATAGTCAAGTCAAACAAATCACAAAAAACTTTGAACACAACACGAATTTCAAGTGTATGCCTTAATTAAACTGTAATCCTAGTACTTTCATTATACTCGTCTTTTTTTCAGGATGATTTATTCTCAGAAGCAAATAGTTATTTTACTTGCTCCTGAACAAGGGTTTAGAATATTCAGTCTTCCTATCCTACCTAATCAGATAAAATCAATTCAATGTTAACAACATTTAAAAGCAACATACTTAAAATATTTAACTGTAGGGAAGCCAGTAATCTTAAACTGGTCCCCAATTTTCTTTTCCTTAGTAGCGTCAACAGCTGCTAAAACTCCATCAATCTGCAAATCAAAATAATTCAGTCAGTCACACATAACTGTTATTTTAACATGGAAATTTTGAAGTCTTATTCATTTATCTTTTATGCAAATTCAGTTATTAAATACATATCTCTTACATTTTTTTCCTTCAATGCGGCTGCAGCTTTTGCATATTCAGGTTTCATTGTTTTGCAATGTCCACACCCTATAATACAACAAGTCATTTGTAAAACCCATTCTTATTCCATGCCCTTCATTACAAGAATGTTAGACAAATCCATTTATCAACAGATGACACTTGACATTGTTTGCTACAGTTACTGTGAACATAAAAATAATAAAAAGAAAACTTACAAGGTGCATAAAACATGACTAGAACTGATGGATTTTCAGCCATTACTGTAGCAAAGTTATCGTCGGTCAAATGGACAACATCTGAGGGTTCTGCAGACCAGGGCTTCTCCTCTTCTTTAGGCTGTGGAGGTTTGGGACTACAAAGGATTTTATGTAATCATTATAAGATACAATAAAGTGTTTCAGACATTTATGATTAGGTGTAAATCTCAAGGAGGAAAAAAAATATATTTATAGTTCTTCTTTTACATACAACTTGTGCATAGAACTTGACATGTAATTTATCATTCAGTAGTGAGAGTTAATACTGGTTACATGATTTTTAAAACTGTATCCCTTGCACACAAAATTATAAAATATCTGAAATATTCTTTGACAACAAGATGAAAGAAAAAAAGAATCTTACTCTTTCATCCAGCTGAGAATTCCATCCTTATTGTTTTCTCCTCCATAGTTGAACTTCTTCTTTCCATTTCTAAATAAAGATAACAGATAAATGTATCGTATAAGTACCGGTATGCACGTGTGTGCTTATAGTTTAAAGAAGGAATAGTGCCAGGTGGGTTGTACATATAACTAAAATGAGAAATCAGTAAACCCGTCCTTTTTTTTTGTGATCCTTTCCTTATTGATGGAATTGAGGGTCAGACTTATTGACTTTGCTGAAAGTTGCCCCTCTATCCCAGTAAATGCGCTCTGGTACATTTACAAAATTCCATCTCAAGTTTATCTGTCTGCTACATGTATGTGTAAGTCAGCTCAGCTACCAAAGTATATAGTGACATTTGATGCAAAACTTACATCTCTAGAAGCAGCAAATATTAGAGAATGCATCTAATACTGAGTTACATTTTAGCATCACTGAGCATGACTTCCACAAGAAAAGCCACCTGGCCATCTATCTGATGACTTACTCGAAGTAGTAGAGTGTGGGGAATCCCGTGATGTTGTATTCCTGTCTCAGCTCCATCTGGTGGGGCTTGTCAACATCAATCCCGGCCAGTATCTGTAATTAACCAAACTCAAATATCAGCACGGTCCTGATGTACAACACTACTACAGTATGCTGACGTGATGTTTGGTCCAAACAAACAAATATCACCAGTGTGCAGTATTTGAATATGCTGCAAGATGCACGCGATGTTAGATCTACTTCCTTCACAATACATTTTTTGTCAATGAACAACATCAAAGCATCAAGTAAACTAATGTTAACTAACTCTTAAATTGTTAATATCATGTAATCTATGATACAAGATACTACAAAACATTATCAATTCACTGATAACTTTGAAAATAAATGGGATTTGTTACAATGCTTAAATCTTTTAATTTTTTTAACAAGCTTTAATGTACTCTTTAGTTACACTTAGTGTAACACACTTATACATTACAGTTAAACTACAAGTTGTGCAAAAGAATAACAAACAGCAATGAAGTGAAGATTGTTCTATGGTTTAAAGTCACTAGTATGTCGTCACTCACCGCTTGTCCTTTCAGCGCTGTGGCAGCAGCAGCAAAGTCCGGCTTCATTCTCTTACAGAACCCACACCCTATAGAGGAAAATGATCACTCTAACCAACAGTGTAACACAGATGTATTACATTCTGTTTATTTCTATGACTTTTTAAAATGGAGCAATTCCTTTATTGCACATTTCAAAACCAAAAGTGCAAAACTATGAAATTGTTTTGAAATTAGAAAATACAGGTAGGCATATCAATTGGCTTATTGCCTTTAAGAAGGGTATGCAGCGTTTGCGCTAGCTTGTACTTGTAGACTTACATGGAGCATAAAACATGACCAGCATGGGCTGCTTCTGTTTCCTTAACATTTTGTAGAAGGCCTTGGGGGACTCGACATGGACTACATCCTCTGCCCCCGTCTCCTCCTCCCAGGGAATGTCCCCTGTGGGGTCCAGCAGGAAATTCACCATGGACTGAAGAAGAGATCAATGTATGTTGAGATACATCATCATAACTCAACTGTCTTCTTCAATCTTACAGATAAATGAACAAAAAATTTCCTGTCCCTCGATGATAGAATTGTCCTTGGAATTCTGGTGTTTAATTTATTCTTTAAAAACATGTTCCATAAAATCTCCTTTTGTTTTTCAATATATTAATAAGAAATTTCTTTTTTTTCTGCCAGTTGATAATTTCACTTCTGCACTCCACTACATGAATTGCATACTACACTGTATATCAAACCTTTCAAAAAATGAACTATGTTTCTACAAAAAACTGAAATAAAAGCTACACCCACAGAGTCAAGCCATACCTTTGTGACCATTTTTCTGTCATAATCTTTGTTAAAATTTCCACCTCTGTTAAAAAAAAATACAAAATATTAAATTAACATGCATAGCTGTATCTTGTATCATTAATATCCCTATCTGACTTAAATCACTATACTTTCACATACATGTAGAATGCCATCTCCACCTGTACATGAATTATCTAACAAGGATACTGCATAAATTAATATGTACTTCTCTAATTGTCATAGAAAATATTCAATAATATTTGAGTAGAAATTAATCCTCTACAGTAGAATATTTAACTTGACCTACTTGAAATGTTTTAATTCTATACTTGCTGGATTCACTTTCATGTTTTTGCACAACTTTTTGGCCTCACTGAAAAAAGAAAAAAATACCATCAAACACTATTCAATTGAAATATTTCTGTTTTCATATGCATTGTACATGAAACTTCATTAAGACTCCAAACCAAGGGAAGTAACTCCCATTACCACTCACCCACAATCAACTACGACCAGTGAAGCCTTGCCTTTCATTTCTTGGGAGACTTCGTTAAAGGTCTGTCTGTACGGAGATAAAGCTTTACCTACAATACAAACATCAAACATTACACCAACAAAGCATCAGAAATGTCTTGATTAATCTTAATATTTACATATCATTAGTTGATTCATAGGCCACATCAAACAAATGTGTATGAGAAGCTCTGGGCTCAAATCACAACTGGCCACAGTTGCTCATAAATATTCCATCTCTAACCTTTCAATTGAATGAATTTTTTGGATTTTTAATTTTAATTAGTCAAATGTATATTAAACATGGTTGTATTGTCATATATGGCTGTGGTATGCATATATTACTTTGTGTGTAGCGAGTACAGCGTTTTCCCTGACATATTACACCTAATGATCACAAAATTCAAGTAAAACATTAAGAAGAACAATCTAATTAAAACTGGAACTTCAATACGCTCCCCTGTTTTTGATATGTCCCATATTGAAAACGGGAGCGGATGGAAGTTCCAATATTAATTAGATTTTAAGAAGAGAAAAATGAACTGGTTGGGATTCAGTGGAGTTTTGCATTAGTGTTTTATTTTTGGTTTGATCATTTTACCTTTATAGTGTTCATGACATATATCACAGAAGTACATGTATTCCCTTTCCTTAAATTATCTGATTAAGATTAAAAGTTATCAGTTTCTTCAGTTTTACTGTCAAGAAACAGGTATTTCATGAATATTAAAACTGTTGTTTGCATATTACACGTCTAAGGTATGTGAACGCCACAACAGAGATATTCATTTATCACTAGGCTCCTAACAGACTTGCATTTCTCAAGACCTTTACACCTTATCTCAGGTATGACCCCTGACCTTAGATAACTACCATACCCTCTCACTTTATTCACCTATATATATCAATAATGTTTACAATTTTTCAGTCTAGCAATTACTTGAATGGTTCCCCTGGTTTTTTTCATTGACTACAAAGTTTCCATCATAAATGTTTCACTGCATCAGTATAACTGATCAATATCATGATGAACATGCACTTGCTGATAGCATAGCTAAATCTGCACCACCTGTACATAGACAAGTCATCCAGGTGAAACACTGGAAACAATCTTGAATTTAAATGAAATTTATGCATCATCATCATCATCATCATCATCATATCTAGTCATCATCAATTGCATAATCAACATTTCCTATCCAAGTTGACCTAATTTACAAGTCATCATCAACATATATGAATGATAGAGTTGGGTTAAGAACACAGAAATTAATACATCAGTGCAGGCTATTTATTCCTTGACTGTGTGTTCAGGTGTACAGGTGGTTACGACCGAGTGCACCTTGCTGTGATGTGAGGAATGCTGATGGCAAGACACTACAGCAAATGAATCACCATCACAAGGATCATCTTAGAGGAGACCTCAGCTACAGCTCCCATCTCCCTACAGCCGTTACAGTGATTTTTCTGTCAGTGTTTGTGTACACCAAACACGATTGTAATGAAATAGGTAATGATAATGAACAAAGACTTCACATTGACTCTTCTGGTTGTCAATTTATGTCGCATTGACCTGAATTATACATACTCCTATGTCATTTACAAATCAATGACAACTTAATCCTCCAGTTGTGACCTTAGTATTGTGTAGCTTGTAAGTCTTATTACACAATATTGACTAACTATTGACCAACTTGAATTTTAATTGATACATCCAACCAACTGGAGGTCAAAAGCATAACTATAAGAACCTCCCTCACTTTCTCAAAAGAGGTAAAGGTATCTTTTTTTAATAAAAGATCTTTATACAAGTACCAGTACAATTATTTCCGCCCCAACTAAAGAATGGCAAACATTTGACTATTCATAACATCCTAGCTAAGTGGTTACTTTTGTAAAGCTGCCAGCAATGTGTACAACAATGCTCTCTGTGTGTTCGTTTTTCATCCACTGACCCAATCTTTAATTACTTTGCATGTATAGAGGTGTTTATAACTTTGCACATACCGGTATATAGAGGTGTTAATTACTTTGCACATACTGGTATGAATAGAGGTGTTTATAGCTGTTATTTTGGTGAGTTGTATATAACTCAAAGATAATAAAGGATTCAATGGAGCCCTGAAATATGTAAATCTGTCAATAGTTATAAAAGGTACTCACTATTCTTGGCAAACACAACCAGGACATTGGGCTTGGTTTTAATGTATTTTTTGAATTCCTTGAGGTCATCGATTTCTTGAATAAGACTCTGTTTAGCTCCAAGATAAAATGGAAGAGTACACTGAAAAATAAATAAAATAAACATAAAGTTACACATGTCCTCAATAATGCTCAATATTCAAATATGCATCACAGTGTGCAATAAATTGTCAACTGTAAAGTTAATTGGAATATGCTACTGAGCACGAAACTAATAAAGCAATCACATGTTTCCAATTGATTTCTACATTAATTTAGTTGGAACCCTTATTTTTTCATTAAAAATTAATATCATAATAAATTATGTAACAACTGAAGTCATTTACTGATATTTCAAGTATTCTCAACTACATGAGATATTCTGGCATTTAAACTTGTCCATCTAGACCAAATTCAAAATGTTATTATTTTTCAAACTTACTAAAAATATTATTCTAAAATATCATGCTAAGTAACATACAAATTATTTATCATACCTGTATTTAATTTGCATATATTAATTTATTTAGTGAACAGTTAAAATGTCATCATTCACAAAGGTTAGTACACTAGATCAAAAATCATTTAAATGTAAAAACGCCAAGCTTTCAGTAAAGGATACTTAGGATAATAAGAACCTGCAAAGAATGTTTTTAGAGAGGAGTATTGTGTTTTCAGGACAGTTCTATAAATAGATCAGTGCCTGTATGTTATTCACATTTTCTCTTTACAGTGTGAACCGGCCAGAAATGACAAACGGGGGACAAATTAATTTCACAAGTTCACAGAGATTTGCTTAGATATTTTCGACCCACGTAACAAAAAGGGAGAAAATATGATCAAGAAAAATAATTAACAGAGATGTGCTATGACCTCTGACCTAGAACTATTGTAATTCATTCATTATTTATTTTTTATATAAATCAGGTTAAGACTCTATTGAAAACATATCAAAACTACATAGCTTGGCTTCATTTGGATTCCCAGTCCCACAAACCATGAAGCAAGATAACACATACTGAAACAGAGAGCCAGAAAAGACACCTAACTCAGACCAAAGATCCCTGTGAAAAATCAGAATTTTCAAAAATTTCAAAAATCAGTTGAAGAAATTTTCTTGGCATAAAAATAGTAGAACTGATTTGTAAGATGTATATATTAGTGTCATTGAAACAACAGTACCATCTTTGAAATAGAAAAATTGAATCATCACCACAATGTTTGAGATTAAGCGGTGTCTATACATATACATTGTATACTGTCTACCAATTTAATAAGAAATCAATGAGTACTGAGAAAGGAAACTTCAAGCCCCAGAGATGCAACCTATGCCACTGATGACAACCAAAACTTTTTAATTAAAAATGCTGAACGTGAAACATGTATACCAATAAAACATTAACAGGGTGGGTTTTTTTTTTTATAATCTTTTAGTTTTTAAATCATTTTCTATCAAGCAATATGTAAAATTTAGTATGCATCTAAAGTATATCTCTGATAGGAGGCGAAAGTTTTACGACTGGTGAAGGTAATCTTAGAATGACCAAGCAAAGTTTAGTTCAAAACAGATAGTCATTTCATAACTCTACTTTGAATGTGAGCTTAAGCCTTGGCTGCAACAACAACGAGACTTAACCCCACCCCCCAAACCAAAGCAAGCAATTTTTTTTTTGGGGGGGGGGGGTCTGCACCTGCAGTGCATACAAAAATTAATAAGGCCATTTACTTGGCACATAATAGAACTGCTCTTTAAATAAAAAGACCTATGAACAAATAACAATATTTAACTTGCACTGAGCTCAAATTAATCCTATAACACTGTATAACGTTAAGATTAACCAACCATGCGTACAAAGTTAAACCATGCATATTTGAATGGTCTACCTTTACCTTACAACTGAATATTTTTCATAAAAATTCAATATTACAAAAATATAAAAAGTGTTGGACCTAAATGAAAACTTTACCGTTGTTTTTATTTGTGAAGAACTGAACTGAGTAAATTCGAGCACTATGAACTGCAGAAGGATTGACGTATTTGTACAACTGCACATGAAGCATGAAAAAAAAATGTTGCAACAAAGACGTTGACATCACTCAGAGAAATTGTTCAAAATGACATGTAAATAGTTACGTACCAATACAGAGAGCCATAGTAAAGAGAACTTCATCTTCGAACAACTTGCATGCCACATCACCGGCACAACGTGATATGTTTGGTTAAAAACTGAAATGTTCCGATGGGCTTTACAAAGGGTATGACTAATAACCGAAATATTACAGCTCTGAAACATCGAATGCTGTACATGTACGTGTCAGTTACACGTAGAAATCTGAACATGTATAACATAGACAACTCATATCTATATTTAATATGAACTCATATTAATGTAGTTAAAGAACGGTCACCTTTTACAGAGTAAGGGGGTGTAAACAATTATAAATCATAACTTAAGGCATTAGGCCTACTTTCTATTGTGGCATCATGCATGACGTGTATCTTAGCGGGTCCATTTTTGCAATAAATAATTTCTAGAAATTTTTTTTCCGGGGAAGGGGATGTCCAAGGGATATTTTTGTTTACCGGGTAGTTTACTTTTTCATTAAGTTTTTTCTTTGAGTGAGTAGTTCAATCTGGGACAAATCACAATCGAAATACAGTGTGTATTGATTCTAAAATATTTTGTTGAATAACAAAGTTACCTCTGTGTGTGACTGTCATAGTGGATATTGCCAACTACTATACATATTGATGAAGTTCTCCAACTTAGTGCTATCGCTTTACAATTATATCATTAGGTCTTTCCACCTTTCAGGTGAAAGACCTCTTGATTTCTTTATGTTTTTTATTCTTCTTCTTTTTTTCTATTTAGCTCGGGGTGACTTTTTTATTATTGGAGTTATCCAAACAATTTAAACTTTATGTAATTGCTCATTAAAAGTTATGGTACCAATTGACCCTGTGTCAAAGAACTCCTAGAACTTACAGAGTTATTGCCCTTTGAGAAGAAAATGTTTGTTATCGCTACTCCTCTGAAACCATAAGAGATAGAGATTTGGAACTTTTACCAATGTCTTCATTACAGTTAGAGGTTTCTTCAATCTATTCATACCAAAAAGATCTGAGGCCCCCTTGTAGTAGTTATTGCCCCTGAAAGTATTTCAATTTTCATAAAATCACTTCCAACTTCTTTATTATTTATCATAGAGACTTCGGACCACTTGGGATGGAAGCGTCTACCTTGGCCGAACAAAATGACATAAAGGTCAAAGGTCAAGGTCATTTGAGAAGCTGTTAATTAATAAGTTTTTATATTTCTTTTGTTAAGGGTGGTAGAGAAAAACTTTTTGATCGATTTAGTAGGACATCTTAAGACAATTAAAATATAGCCCCTTGGCTCATACTTTTGAATATTTACAGAGTTATAGCCCCTATTGTACGAAATGCTTGTTATCGCTACTCCTCTGAAACCATAAGAGATAGAGACTTGGAACTTTTACCAATGTATTCAGTACACTTGGAGGGTTCTTCAATCTATTCATACCGAAAGGATCTAAGGCCCCCTTCTAGTAGTTATTGCCCCTGAAAGTTTTTAAATTTCTATAAAATCATTTCCAACTTTTTTATTATTAGTCGTACAGACTTCGGACCACATGGAATAGAAGCATCTACCTTGGCCAAACAAAATGACATAAAGGTCAAAGGTCAACGTCATTTGGAAGTCCGTTAATTAATGAATTTTCATATCATTTGAATTACAGAATTATAGCAAGGGTTTCAATAGCTTGCTGGATTGCGCAATAAGGTATTCAATTGGGTCAGCCAGGTATCACATCAAGTCCTGTGGTTACTCAAGTGGAACTTGCCATTCATTTTGTTCAAAGACAGCTAGCCTCTAGAGCACTCTCTTCTATTGTTAGTTAAATCTATTTCTATAGTATTGGCTTGATAATAATAAAAAATCTCTTTAAAAACCATTTTATCAATTAATAGCTTCGTGGTTTTCCCATTTTATAGTACAACATGTATCATAGGTATAATAATTTTTTGTATACCTTATTGAGCAATCTAGCAATTCATTAAAAAAAATTAGGTGGAAAGACCTCTAATTGTTCGAGAACAATTAGCCTACTAGTTTATATTGAGTTGTTTAAAATAATATACTTGTGATATATGACTGAAATTAATGTTTCGGAAACCTAAATGTACTTTGATAAATTGTGAATTTAACTATTCCAGCTCCACGACCGCCCCCCTTGATCCGCATATGATTTCCTTTTGATCAATCTGACATAAATTTAATTAACAAGGTAATCGACATCGTTTTTAATGGAGTACTTTGTATACATATAACAGAATATAAAATTTTACAACAAAACCTTTTTACTTAAATTGTCATTCATAAATAAAATGATTTTTTATAATTATTCAAAGTTGGCCACCCGTAAGATTATTTCAAAGATTTTGCCATTAATATGCCCATTCTTTACACATGACGAAAAATAAAATTTATAATGAAATAAAATGAAAAAATCTTATGAAAAAAAAAATCTGCATGATTACAGTTGTCATCCTTGAACATTTTTTTTCAAATCCGGACATGCCACAACAAAATCCATGTACACTATTTTTAGCCGTGTCATCTCGAATCAGTAAAGTTTCACCATGCAGACACAAAGATTTTTTAAAATACATTGCGAGAGTTATGAATATTGAAATGGTGATGCAAAATTTTTAAGAAGAACAACGTCGTCATTAAACGATAATTTCAAAATATTTTTACAAAAAAATGTTATTTTTAATATGCTTGAAAATAATTGATTTTGTGATTTTTATCCATATTTTCTGTTTTGGGGTTCTAGAGTTCCAGTGGATAATTATGAATGAACGAAAGCAATGTTCAAATATATAATCCTCGTTTTTATATCGCGCAATATTTGGCGAAAAAAATGCTAACAAACCATGTAATAAAAGTAAAACAAAGACAGTAGCATTGTTTTTGAAAGTGGGGAGGTCAGACTCCAAATAATCTTCACAAGCAAAAAAAAAAAAATCTCATAATCATGAAAATCCTTATCCTTGTCTTTGTGTTGGTGTGTATGTGTGTAAGGGGGGGGGGGGGGGGGGTTAACGTATACATGCCTATCAGACCCGGGGTCAATTCCTTTGAAATGAAATGCATTAAATTACAGTGAAATCCTTTTCATTACAATTACATTTATCATTTCTGTCAATTACAAAAGGAATTAATTAAATTAAAATTACTTTGCTAAAGTAATGAATTACAATACACATTACAAATAAAAAATATGAATCATGTAGTTTGCCTATAACTCCCAAAAAATCTGAGCATGCAAAAAAAAACTTCCCAAATTCATGAAATTCACAATCCGTGCGGGATGGGGGGGGGGGGGGGTGTGTAGTATACCTCTAACTGCAATTTTGAATATCATTTATACATGTAATATATTCTTGAATACTTTTTTATTTTCATTTCAATTTCTCAAATTCTAACAAAAATCTTACATGCTACCAAAATGTGGGGGCGGGGAATGACAGCTTCCTGACACTTCAATTCTTTATTTGTAAATTTAAGAAAAAGTAGGTTTGCTGCGAGAAAAAGTGGAGGTCTGGCCCCTCCTTGATGCTAATGTGCCTGATGGTTAGGTCTAACTTTGCAAAACAGTTAATGGGGGGGGGGTACCAATAATTCCAATTCCACGTACCGTCATTTTCATAATTTTCTCTTTCATTTCATAATGCCCCATAAAACAGAGGGTCAACTCCATGATGATTCATTTATTTATTTGTAGATATAAAGAAAAATGTTTGCTGCGATAAAAAGTAGGGGGTTGCCCTCAACCAACCCCACCCACCCACACCCGATCCCCGATGCTACGTACCTAAACCATAAAATATCACCCCCACCCCACCCCCCTTACCATCATCGCTGATAAAATGTTTTAAATTGGCCGTCATATATATAAATATTTTTTATTGTAATTATGGGTATTGAAGTCTCTTTTGTGTCATTATACTTGTTACTTTCGGAAGTTCCCTAGGTTTATCATTGGATTTCGACTCGCTTGGTCTTTCTGTCTGAAGACTCGTGTAGAGTCGGGAACATAAAAAGTGAAATGCGTCTTTAGAATCAAAATATCAAAAACTTGAAAACTTAAGAATAGAAAAGGTAAGTGTTCTAGAAGAAAATAAACGAGGAGCGGATTCTCTCTCATTTTATTTATCAGCTGCAGGTTTATTTTCATTTTGTACAGCTGTTTTCATGAGTAAGAGACTGATAGAGGTACTCGACCTTTCGGCTTTACTTAAAGTATTTCTTAATTTAATTTAACCATGGGACATATCGATAATTAAAACAGGAATTATAATCAATAATAGTGATTTCAAGAGAGTAACACATTTTTTCATTAAAATCTTATTATTCACACAAACTTTAGGGAATGTCATATATTGAATAGGTAGGCCTAACGTTATGTCAAAAAGATACATGTATACTTTATTGTAAAAAAAGAAAAGAAAAGAAAGAAAAGAAGGAAGAATGCCAGAAGGTTAATATTTTTTTATGTAGACAATGTATCATTGTTGTATGGATCTTTGCACATTATTCGTTACACTGTGGAGATCATACCTGTCTCCTTTTAATATAAAAATTGAGGTTGAATATCCCCAAAAGGTTAACAGTCATTAAACATAACATGCAAAGATTGGTAATGATCATATTTGAAACAAAACCCAAACTAAATATACCATGGTTTTGCTATCGTAAGTAAGGAGACAAAATGAAAGTATACCTTTCATTTAAATATTAGTTCTTTCCCAAAACATTCTCACATCACATTTTCATTAATTTATAATTATTCGATATTTTTAAATACTCAGGGTTCAAACAATAGTATTATAAAATCCAACGATTATTCCTTCGAAAAATTCCCTCTAGCTTGTCAGGTTGAAGAATTTCTCCAGGTAAAATTACATGACATACATTAGAAGATAAGTTTTGGATTTTATTTTTGATATATTGATTCATACTGTACTTTTTTTTACAGGTATGTATATTTCTGCTAAAATTATCAAAAAAAGAAGGAAACAGTTATCTCGGGTTTTTTTGTTTGTTTGGTTTTTATATATATAATTCTTTATATTGTTTGAACTGGCATCAGTTAACAGCAGTAATAATGATTCCTCTGCAATGTACTGGTAGACAGTAGGTCTGTAGGTGTGACACATACATAGTCAAAACTGTTTCAGATTGCACGAACCATTGATTTTGGCACTTTACTCTTCAAACAGTATGTCTGAGAACAAGAAAGCAGTGGTTAACAACAGAAAAGACCGTCGTAAATCCTGGTGGAGTGAGCAGAGGAAGAAGGAGAAAAAAAGGGATGGTAGGTTCAAGGGTTGTAAAGGATTGAATTTCAATAGCTACTCAGTTTATACTCATATGAACTGGGTTGGGGCCGTCTATGCTTTATATATACTAGTTCATACCCAGATTAATGAGTTATGATAAAGGTAGCTATAATGTTCCTTGATTTTATTTTCTGCTCCTTAATTTAGTGTAGAAAATTGCACAATCGCTTACTGATCATGGTTTCATTCTTTAAAAGTTTTTCGTTCTTATGAATAATTCATGCTCTTTTCCAATTGGCACCAACATACTTTTGTGAGGAAAATCTAACCAATCTTGTTGATGCTTATGTTTGCATCTATCATTAAAAGAATGTCATTAAAAGAACCTTTTTTGTCCATGCGTATTTTATCAGTGATAATTTCATTTTACACTTCACTGAAAGGAAATTGAAATGGTAGGTTTTTCATATAGTAGGCAAAAAGTGTGAGGTCAGATTTCTTTCATATTCATTCCAAAGAACTAATGAGTTTTCAGAGAAATGGAATTTTTGGAAAATTTTGCTTTTTTGTTCTGAACTACCATCATAATTACCGGTACACAAATTGAATTAAACTGCTGAATTATATTTTAGGCCTAAGAAAGAGCACCCTCACTGTGAGGCCCGCTATGTACACAGAAACCAAAATCATCACACAGGACGAGGTCACTAAGCCAAGTGCATTGAACCACACGAAGACCAAAAAGAAACCCAAAGCATCACCAGGGGACGCTAAACAGGTCACCAAAACCAACAAAATCAGGCCGGCGAAAACCGAGCCCCAGTCTGAGGAAAGTCCGACAACCCCCAGTCCGTCCAAACTCCTACCCCAGAAGTATGTTCTCTTTGTGGGTAATCTCCCATACTCCGTCACAAAGGAACAGCTGGAGGAACACTTCAGGAAGACAGGTGGGTGTGACCGCATAGGTTTATATAATGTCAGTAACTTTAGGCTTCATTATACTCCCTATAATAAAGGCCTTATTTGTCTGGTCTACACACATCTATATTTAAGACTTATGTATTTTATGTCCTAGTTTTATATTTTTAAACCTCAGACTGGGTCTTACCTTTATATCACATTGATATATATATATATATATATATGAATATACCTGTAGTACTGTGGTTTCATTAATATTCAGGGGTATCAATTTTCGTGGATAAAGTGAAAATCACAGTTTCAAGGATACGTAAATTTTTGGCCAATGACCCTATCAATACAAACTGGTACACTGTAGTAGAAAATGCACTTCAATGAACATTTGAATTCATGGTTAAACTTAAAAACGAAATCCACGAAAATTGGTTTTCAACGAATATTGATGAAACCACAGTACTAAACTGTGGGTGAAACTCCTCCAGAATAAAAATATTCAAGAAACTTTGTAGATACTGTAGACGTGGAAAACATTACGGTGTTTTTAATTTCACTATGTTCACGATCAGACAATTTTCCGTGAACATTAAGACACCGTGAATATTGAGCTGTGCATTCACCATCTCCGTATAGGCCACCATTACAGATGCATTTGTGCATGAGCGGGGCCTAAGTTACCACTTGTTTATTGTAATCAAAGTATAATTAAAATTCGTTAAAAATAGCAAGTATGAGTATTACGTTAATTTGATACAATTAATATCATAATTAAACAAATGTTTATAACGGAATATTCGTTTCACCTTTATCTCTGCGGCCCTATCGAAGCCATTGTGAACATAGGGGCTAATTGTCACTTATTATCTCGGACATTTCCTTAGGGCAAAGACTCCTGTACAACCATGACGTTGTCTGCGATCGACATTCATATTGAGCAGTTCATTTAGAAATTGATTTATTTTAAAGGTGTACTTCTTTCTTACAGATTACATGTACGTTTTCCCTTTAATTTGCATGCCCAAAATATCAAATTCGCATTTTACACCAGTGCTTAGTTCATTCGACACAAACATATTTTATTATTCTCATAGTACTTAACGTAAATAAGGCTTTAATTTTACGTTATTCAAAAGAAAATAATGAAAATTACATGATGCAGGTTCATCACTCATCAGATTTTTTTACAATCAGGATTTACTTTTCTAGGACAAGAAATCGATTATCTGTGAAATTAAAAACACCGTGAAAGGTACTTACACCGGAAATCGTGAAATTTTAGACACGTGGAATTAAAGACGTTTACAGTATAAAGAATAAGGAATCATTCTTTGAGTATTATGAGGTGATAATTTCGGTCGGGCGTGATCAAATCCAATAAAGCCTGAAGGGCTTTATGATAGATTTGATCACGGCCCGACCGAAATTATCACCTCATAATATTCAAAGAATATTTCCTTATTACTTATATTTATATAATTTTAAGCCATCGTACAATCAAATATAAAAATATAAATAAGCAAACCCTGCTGGCGCCTCAATTTGGAGTCATTTGTATTATGGGTTTTATAGTACAAAATCTTGAATTTTAAAATTAGAATTTTGCTCTTTTTCAAGTTATAATTTGGCCATTACATGTATTAAAAATGGTACCAAACAGTTTTTCAGTTCAACTCCTCTTTAACAACTGGACAGAATTTAGCATTGAAAATAATAACATGGTGTTTTAAAGATGTGCATTTTTGCCAGTAGATTTTGATTTCAGTATTTTACAGAAAATTTTACTCTTTTTTCACTCAAATTATCTGTGTACAAACACCATGTTGTTCGTTATGTGTAGCAGTCAAGTACTGTAATGTGGGGCCACAGTGGGGCATATGAGCACCTAGCTCACTTTTTTTAGCTCACCTGAGCTGAAAGCTCAAGTGAGCTATTCTGATCACATTTTGTCTGTCGTTTGTCCATCTGTCCGTAAACTTTTCATATTTTCAACATCTTCTCAAGAACTACTGGGCCAATTTCAACCAAACTTAGCACAAATCATCCTTAGGCAAAGGGAATTCAAAGTTGTGAAAATTAAGGGTCACACCCATTTTAAAGGGGAGATGATTAGAAATTAATGAAAAATGTCGAGAATTTTTCAGAAATCCTTTTCTCAAGAACCATAAAGCCAGGAAAGCTGAAACTTGTGTGGAAGTATCCTCAGGTAGTGTAGATTCAAAGTTGTGAAATTCATGACCCCCGGGGGTAGGGTGGGGCCACAATGGGGGTCCAAGTTTTACATAGGAATATATAGAGTAAATCTTTAAAAATCTTCTTCTCAGAAACTAATCAGCCAGGAAAGCTGAAACTTGTGTGGAAGCATCCTCAGGTAGTGTAGATTCAAAGTTGTGAAATTCATGACCCCCGGGGGTAGGGTGGGGCCACAATGGGGGCTCGAAGTTTTACATAGGAATATATAGAGTAAATCTTTAAAAATCTTCTTCTCAAACTAATCAGCCAGGAAAGCTGAAACTTGTGTGGAAGCATCCTCAAGAAGTGTACATACCAAGTTGTGAAAATCATGACCCCCAGGGGTAGGGTGGGGCCACAATGGGGGCTCGAAGTTTTACATAGGAATATATAGAGTAAATCTTTAAAAATCTTCTTCTCAGAAACTAATCAGCCAGGAAAGCTGAAACTTGTGTGGAAGCATCCTCAGGTGTTGTGAAAATCATGATCCTTGGGGTGTTAAAGTTTAACATAGGAATATATAGAGTAAATCTTCTCAGAAACTAATCAGCCAGAGGATTCTTTATAATTGTTAAGACTTTGTCTCCAGGGCAATTATAAACAATTGTTAAGGATCTTTTTGAGAACTGCAATACTCAACATGTGATATGACAATAAAATCATCCTGTTAGAAAAGGAACTAATGATTATAAACATAAGAATATCCAGGGGGGAAAATGGATTTTATTTATAAAGGATCTACATGTATTATTGTACATTGTCCAGATTGTTTGTATTATGACTCCATTAAGCTGATTTTATCATACCTATTGTTCCTCAGGTGAGCGATGTGGCCCATGGGCCTCTTGTTTTTATTTTATTATGATTTTCAATGCAATGATTGGGAAATCTCAAGAATGTGAAAATATGTAATTTAAGATTTTCACATCACATGTATATTATGACTCTTTAAAGATTGTTGTATGCTATGTTTGCATGTAATTCAAATGAAATTTGTCACATATGAAATTCCTATGAAGTTAGTTATTAAACTATGCCCAAATCATGTCTATTATAATGGCTGTCAATTTTCATGGCTCGATCATTGGGTCTACTTTTATGTCTTTCCCACTGTAGTCCATCTTAGAGCTACCTTAGGTATAATATTTCCAAACTTTTTTTCACTACATGTTCATATATAATATATCTGTATTGATTTGCAGGTGGAGTCAAAGCAGTCAGAATTCCAAAGGAAAAAGGAACTGGGAAGAGTAAAGGGTTTGCTTATGTTGAGTTTAAAAACAGGATAAGCCATGGTGTAAGTTCTGGCCTGCATATTTATCAATCATACTGTTGTTTTGTTCAAATATTACTGGTAGTTAAATCTATACTGATAGTTTTTAGTCAACAAAAGTTTATTTTACAGTTAATTGCTATAAGTTTCCTGAAAAGACAGTCTATTCATATATTTCTTGTGTTTTCCCATTCAGAGTTTGAAAAACCTGCTTTCTATCTTATATCTGGCATTGTTAGGCATAAAAACATTAGTTTTGTGTCAAATGTCAAAAAGGTTGAATATGAAATAAAAGTTAACAAGAGGAGACTCATTGGCATCCTTGAAGAAAATATGAATCTTCTGCCAGTGTAGTGTTTTAAGAATTGAAAAAGTAATTGTTCTGTAAAAAGTTTAATTTTCTAGGCAACATTAGAATAATATCTGTATTAACATATTGTTATCTACAGATTGCCTTAAGATTACATCACACAACTTTGGGTGGCCGAAAAATCAATGTGGAATTCACATCTCACGGCAGTGGAAAGAATGACCAGCGGAAAGAGAAACTGAAACTAAAAAACTTAAAGCTGGCGAAAATGAAAGTGCCTTTGAAAGATTCTTGATCCTGTGTGGTAAATTTGTCTAGCTGTGTGTGAATGAGTTCTTGAGTCATGTGCCATTATCAATTGGTGCAAATGTAACCAATAGTGAAGTAGGGAACCCTAGGTTTGAAGTTTGAAAAGTAAGAAGAAACTAGAGCAAAGCTCGTGGCAAAGCCACGAGTAGGTCTTCCGTTGTTGCTGCGGGTTAAAAATATATGCAATATGGTGTCAAACGATTATATGACTAAACTTTCAGTTCTGCTTTTGTTATAAAAACGTGTTGTGATTGAAAGCCTGTATATAAAATGTGTTTTGAACAAGACAGGAAGAAAATGTTTTAGGAAAACTATTTGTCGAACACAGTCTGTGTAATCGTTTCAAAAATTCTATAAAATGTGAGATGTTTAATGGCAAGTTAAATTTTAAAAAGGGTAGCAAGCATTGTTATAAACAGTATGTACTCATGATTCATGTCAGGAATTGCAGTTTTTTTTAAAAACCTAACCCGCCTACAAAACACGTAACCTTTTCTCTAAGATAACTTGTTTATTTAAATCTTTCTAAATTTTTGAAGACTATTTGCAAGTTTAAAATTGTTACGGGCTGACAAAATTTAGTAATTAGTCAAAATTGATGGCATCTTTAAGATTTTCTTCAGGGAAATGTGTGTCGTCTGATATTATTTAATGATACGAGTAGATTTGGACATTCAAAATAATATATAATCAGCTAATAAAAAAGATGAGCGGGAGAATTTATGCGAAGGCGAGCATCTAACTTTTACACCAGATGGTGCTGTTTCATGGAGACACCGCTATGTAATGTGAATTAAATAACCTTATTTACAGAAATGAATATTACTTCTCTCGACGATGTAATAATATGCAAAATCCTTATTTTTATGTCAGTGGGATGACTAATTAAATTAAAAAAAAAAACAACTTCAATTGCACTTGCGTAAATTGGAATTCTGGGAAGGAATTAGACAGTCCGTGTTAGAGAAATTCGAAGAAGTTATGAAACTGGTCAGTTTCAAGATCAAACTGTGCATTGATGTATTAAAAGACTATCATTGGTATCGTCTGTAGCCATGGTCCGGAATCCGTATGTGCAGTCATACATTGTATGTACATCGATACACCTATACCTCCTCACCTACAGCCATACAAATGAGGGTGCAACCTTCATATACACAAGCATATTAGTATTATAATTCTGGAAACTATTTATCTTGTATTTAATATATTGGGTATTCATTGTTCACATAAAAGCCACCTATATTCCACTGGCTGTAGCTTACCTTGTAAGTAAATTAAGTTGCATTACAACCTCATAATACACAACTTCAATTAAAAGTTGTTTTTTTTAAATCAATTTCCATACAATTGGCAATAAATAAAATTCCCAATAACGCACATCTATCTCACTTAAGTGTAACTTTGAGAAGCGCATATATTTTTGGGAGGCAGATATATCGCTATATTATAGCCTGCAAGTCAAGTGAATTATCATGGTCTTTCAAAGAAATAAGATATCCGTCGACAGTTGCAGTACTTTGATGATTTCTATGGCGATCGACTGCATTGCATAATGTAGTCGTATTTTCCAAGAAAAAAATTGTCTTTGTCTTCAAACTTTTAATTATAATATATCATGAATTATTATGTTCATAAATATAAAAGTTTAGCGTGATCAACAGGTTAATTTATTAGCCACATTCTTAGGTTACGATTTCACATCTTTAATGTGAAGATGATTGACTTAGAATAATAGTCTTATTGTTTATAAAAGCACCCTTCCAGTTGTTACTCAATTACATATGTTCTGAGTTGTGTGCGCTGAAGCGACACAAGATCTTCGGTCGCACGTGGCGATTGAATTAACACAGACTGACCGAATAAACATACGGGTGGGAAAATTAAACACGTTGAGGAGAAAAGAAGTCACCAAAAATGATTTTCGACAGATCTGGATATCTTTTCGCCAATTTAAAAAAATCCAGCGCGAGCACTTGTCAGATGGGCGGGAGGAGGGGGGACACAGCACTGAGTTCGCTTCCACACTGAAACGAACAACCATGTAGAAAAACTACAGAGTGATTAATATGTGACTGATAGAATCTATTAATCTTAAGTTGTTTAAAACTCATGTGAATATTCTTTTAAATAATCATCAAATGCCTCAATTCAGGACAATTCAGGATTCTTTTATCGTGCTAGCACCTACCGCAAACATGTACATGTAACATGGAACTTTGATTATAATTTGATTTGATTTTTAAACTACCTTGTACGCTATCGTATAATAAAATCAATGCTTAATCAACTGTACAAGTAAAATAAATTTATTTATTTTCGTCTTAAATCTATACAATAGTTGAAAACATAATAAAATATAGTTCTGTCCGTGCAAAATATGAAACATGAACGCGTGATAAGGTACATATAGAAGAACACGAGCCGACCGCAGATCACTTGTCCACTCGCGCTGGATCTCCTCGGCCATGTGCGAGGGATGATCATCATTTAATATTGGGGGAGGGGGGGGGGTTAAAATTTTTTAGATATACAAACCAACCATTAATTTATGTCTGACTATGTTTCCGATTTGGAGTAATATCTTTCATTAATATTCAGTTTCACTCAAATGTTTAATTAAATAAATACAAGATGGACAAACTTTTATAATATAAAATTAAAACAGTTCTTGTATTTACGGCTATATAAACTCAAACACGTTCATCTTCATCTAAGTGTGCGAATCCTGTGTATTAGATAACCGCTTACCGCTAGTAGTGCAGCCGTGGCTGATCGGCCGTGGACGAAGGATAGATTACGTAAAGGTACAACGCACAGACACGCACATCTCAGAACCCAGGAAGATTTGAAAAGTTTGCCGTATAATGACCATGTTCTATCAAATAGACGTTCTTTATTTTAAACCTAAAACCCACAATTGATCTAATGTCTGAATGTCTGATATTGCTTTAGATTGAGAATGACATTACTTTTATTAATTAACTGAACGATTTCTTAATTGACACCCAATCGTTTAGTCCATAAAACTTTTATGTGTAATCAAAACTATAACAATTTTTGAGTTCGCAACTAAATAAACTCATTTGTGAGAGACGCAACTCTCGTGTATTAGATAACCGCTGACCGCTAGGTAGCCCAGCCGCGACCATGGTGACCGATTTTCTCGGCCGCGGGCGAGGAAGCTTGGCCAAATGCCGCGAGTACTGGTCAACACGTATTACTTTTTACCCGAATATTATGCACTACCCGAACACAAAAACAGTTTTATGAGATCAATAAAGTCACAAACAACATTTTTTGCAGCGGCGCCCATATCGAAAAATTTACCGTTTGAGAGCTATGAAGCAAAGACTTTTAAGGGATCTAGACCCCTCATTTTAGGGGCTAGCCCCTTTTTTATGGTATCAAATGAAAGCTCTTGATATTCTGCACAACTTTTATTCTATATGTGTCTAGAAAAAATTTACAACTAAAAAGTTATTGAGCAAAGATATAAGCAAAATTTAACATTTTTTGAAACATAAATTTCGATGTAATTTTTTAAGCAGTATACGTGTGTTAATCAAACATGTAAAACTAGGAGGACAACGTTCAAGATGTCTACATTAAAGATTTGTAAATTAAAACTACTTGCTACGGATCTACTCGGAGCCTTTGCAGGTACACGAGACCCACTAAAAAAATATTCAAAGGGGAATAACTCAAAACCGGAAGTAGCGATTTCACCATATATTTTGCTATAGTAAGCTATTGTCATTTACAATAAACCCTGAAAATTTGAATAAAATCTAATGACAAACAAGCGAGATATTACAGTTTAAAGAAACGTCTAGAAGAAAAAGAAGAAGAAAAATAATAATGAAGAATTTCCAACAGAATCAGTACAAGGTCTTCCGTTGGAAACGGAAGACCTTAATTAGTGCAAGAGTGATATTTGAGAGTTGGATGGAATCCTGATACAGGGTTCTTAATAGTAATGAATGTAGCACAATAATTGTGATGTCATTTTGATCCATGACTATGTACAGCATTGTGATGTTTTTCTACTGACAACCAAATCAGTTCAGTGATCAGTGTATTGTATTTATTTGTATAATATAATTCTAAATTATTAAGAGTATTGTATGTACTGTGCTATATTTGTTTGCACCTGTTGAATGTACATGCATGTACAACCTTATACCTACATGTCAGTTAGCATTATGACACTGTACTGTTTAAATGAAACCTTGTAAAGATGGAAAACTGGTGAATTGTTGTTAAAGGTCTTTTTTATATGTGCTTTAAATATAGGGCAATTCATTTAAAGTTTGTTTTGTTTTTATAGCTTAATGCCAAAATCATTCAATGCATTTCTTTTATAGACTTGCAATTATGCTGGATCATATTTTGTCTCTGTGAAACTCATATCTTCATTTCTTAAAAAATATGTGCAAAAAATATTTGGTTACTAATATTTATTTTTTACATTATATATTTAACACAGTTGCATATTTCACAAAAAAAAAACCATTAAGACTCGAATTGAATGTTGGCATGATTGTCTGAGAACAGTAAATTTCGGATTTGGCTGTTTGTGATGAACACTTGCCATGTGGGTTATCATTTTGATTTAAGTCTTCTTCTTCTTCATGTGTTCCAATATGGACATTTTCAGTTGATCTCTAGATGAAACTTCAAGTGACAATAACAAAAAGTTATCAAATTTTCACCTGTAACCCAAGCAATGTATTGTTGAGTACAAATAAAATACTGTATAAAAATTAATGTGTGGCTGAAAAACATCTATACTAATTATGATATCATACACATGCAGCAATATTTGGAACTGTAAGTCTATCCACCTGTCCTGTTTATGTCAGCACATTCCATCAAACCACTCAACAGATTCAGAATTTTATGAAACTTTTTAGATGACTGTTAATTATGTAATGCTTTTGGTAGCTACATGTAGGTGTGAAGTGCTTAATTTTGAATTGTTATGGTAATTTGTTTAGACGTTATGCCCCTTTTAAACTTAGATAGTTTGACTAAGTTTGATATTGGGCAATATCTTTTAATTTACTGAACAGACTTCCATGAACATTTTTAGTAAGTAATGACATGTTATGTAGAATTGTGAAGTCAAGTCCCTTTGTAACTTAGAAGTTTTTTATGCCCTGTTCTTCTTTGAGCAACTTTTCTAAAACCCTTTTTCTGATCTTTATAAAACTTTGTTGTTAACAAGAACATTCTCTGTAGATGTTACTAATTGCAGGAAAGTTTTATTCCAATTCTTTTCCTGAGATAAGACCCATTTTATCTAATTAATTGTAGTATCATTGCCACTCATTTTGTGTAGCTTTGTCAAGAAAGTTGAAAAAAAGGCATGTTGGCTTGCTCACTTTTTCTTTTAACTGCTGTCATATTAAAGAGATGGTAAGAATCAACATCTGACAAGTTTGATAGCATTGTGAAAATAGACTTCAGTAACAAAATACTTGAAGCGTGTTTGAATGACAAAACCATAATAAGGTCGACCATCCTCGCTTCTTCATGGAGTGAATGGTTGAACTTTCTTCTCTTTTTAATTGTTTATTTGGAGCTACATGAAAAAAAATTCCATTTATAGCCTTTGCCAAAATTCTACCCCAATCGTATGCCATTTGAATGTGCAGGGTATTCTGTGAAGCAACATATGAATGTATGTGATTGTATGCCTAATTTTTTTTTATTGAAAAACAATTTTGATCACTGGACATTTTTGCATGTATCATTTGATTTAAGTAAACTTTTCTACTGTTAAGGCAAGTTTTAATACATTTTGTACTGAACGTTTGTTTTCCCTCAAACCATATCTTACAAATAATCTTGGCATTTCAAAGAGAGAAATGTCCTGGTTGTGTTGAATATTGAAGAAATGAAAGTTGTTGGGTTATTGCATGAATTTATTGTTGGATCTCTTAAACTTTGAATGAAAGAAAAACATGTGTTTATATAATGCATGTATTTATTAGAATATGAATAAAAGAGGCAAACACCATGTTATTATTGCTATTTTTAGAAATATAACAGTACAGTAAAACTCGTTTAGTACGAACACGGATATTGGGAATTCACAGATATAGCGAAGTCATCTTGGATCCCTAGCTATGTAAATTTAATGAATTTATTATACGGTTATAACGAATTACGGATATAACGAAGTAATTTCTAAGGTCCCAGTGACTTCGTTATAACCGAGTTTTGCTGTACTTTTATACACTGAAAGACAGGTCAATGTTCTATTTTCTAAACGTGTTTAATTCAAAATAAGGGACAGGTTATGGGATATACATTAGGGGATTCCTGAATTATATCAACGTTAAAAAAAATATATGATAGATGTACAATGTACTAGCTAATGGTTATGAAAATTGAACAACAACAGACTAATTCAAGGTTTGGCCTTTGGCTTTTGCATGTCACTGTATTTACTGGATTCTCGGCATAGTCAAGATCATCTAGTGCGGACATGAATTTCCAGCTTATACCACACTTTCTGTTGTTGGTCCGATTCATTATGACAGGGTTTTATCTGATTCAGATATCACCGGGCATGTGAATTGTATATCAATGTGTTTTATCCTATTCAGCTATTACCAGGCATCTGCTTTGTATACATGTATCACCTGGTATAATTAATTAAGATATTACGAATTTGATGACTCTTTAGATACCGGTATGCCATTTAGATATCATTGTTTATAATCTAGTTTTCCCAAGGGAAGATGGAAGCAGAGAACCAGAGCCATTTGTGGCAGGAAGAGGATAAGTGAGGTGTGGGCAGATTCATATATTACTGGGTGTTATCTAATTGAGATATCACTTGATATTATAAAATTCAGATATCACTCGGTTTCTCTTATTTAAAATTGATATCTCTGGGTATAATCTGATTCCGGTATATCACTGGGATTTATCTGATTCAGATATCGCAAGGCATTTAAGTCAAATATCAATGAGTTTTATTTATATAAGATATCACTGGTATCAGCTGAATCTAATATCAGTATTAATTCAAATAATAACTAATTCAGATCACATTAGGTATTTCCTGATTTAGATGTCACTGTGTATTATCTGATTAAGATATCACTTGAGTTTATCTGATTCATTTATTCCTGGTTATGATCTGATTTATATATCAATGGGATTTATCTGATTCAGATATCATGGGGTATTAAGTTATTCAAATATCACCTGATATTATCAGTTATCATGCCCACTGTGTTATTCAATTCAAATATCACAGGGTATTATCTGATTCAAACATCACAGAAAAAAATATCACTGGGCATTGTGTATGATATCACTTTGTATAATCTAATTGATGTAAATATCATTGGGTTTAGATATCGTGGAGAATTATCTGATTCAGCTATCACTTGGTTTTGTCACATGTACCGGTAGATATAACCGAGCAGTGTCTGGTTTTATCAGATTTAATATCACTATGTATTATATGATTCATAAACCACTTGGTTTTTGCATGGCTGATTCAGATATCACATGGTATTTTAAAATTCAGATATAACTAAGCATTGTTTATCTGAGATATCTCTTGTTATTAAATATATTTATTTATTGCCTTAAATATGAAATAAGTAATTCAATATAATATCAATCATAATATAATAATATAATTCAATATAAGTAATTCAGTAATTCAAATAAGTTACGGTATAATAAAAAAGTATTATTCAATTCAGATATCACTTGGTAATATATGATTCAGATATCACTGAGTTATGTGTTTTTTATGTCACTAGACAATAGGCATTGTCTGCTTCAGATATTACAGGGAAATGTTTGATTTAGATATCACTGGGACTGGTCTGATTCAGATATCACTTGGTATTGTCTGGTTCAGACATCACCAGGTATTCCTACTCAGTAATCGCCAGGTATTATAAATCAAATTCATTATATAATCAAACGTATAAATTACAACTGCATGACCATCTATTACATCAATTTATTTGGTGAGGAGGAAAATACCTTAGCCTTAAGCTTGACTGGGCTGCGTTCAAGATCATAGCTGCTACGTAGCGCTACATAGTTGAACGTACGTAAGCTAGCCTAGCCGCTACGTAGATATTCGTAGCCTAAATATTTAATGCTAAGCATCAAATTCAAGATGGCCATCCTAGTAACCACTTTGTAACAAACATGAAATCTATTTATTTAGTGATATTTTATTTATCCTTTCATGTATAATGAATTTTAACATGTAAATTTCCGCTTGAAATTAACAAATCATGTCGATGTCTTTAGTTGAATATTTCCAACTTTAAATCTGACACCTAGCGGCTAACCTAGCGGTCCGTTCAATAGTATACAGTTGTTGACTGGGGTCGAGGGCAACAGTTGATCTGTCGGACCGGCTCGCAAACTGTTGCCCAAGGCCGAAGGCCGCGGGCAACAGTTTGCGAGCCGGTCCGACAGATCAACTGTTGCCCTCGACCCCAGTCAACAACTGTTTTGTTATATCCCTTCTAATCAATAACACGTTTTCCCGGAATGTGACGTCACCGGTCAACAGTCTTTTTTAACAGTCGATTTTAACAGTTCTAATCTAACAGTTCCAGTCCAACAGTCAAAATGCTGGACTTTTTTTCGTATAGAGTTATATAGTAACTGTTTTACAGGGGTATAACAAACCTAGATATCTACGACCTAGCGGCTTTGAATTTTGTTTGCAGAAGCAATTTCAATACTGTTTACCAACTTTTATTCATGTGCGTGAATTTTTCGTAGGTTCGCGATAGCCTCATCGTCACGAATATTTCTCACTGCGAAGCAGATATAAATGTCTCTGGTATATTTTTTTTCCAGATCATTTACATCTTGATCGCGACAATCAATCACCCCAAAATAGTTTTTCTATATTGAATCGCGAAATAAAGTCCTCGCGAAAACATGAAAGTTAGCATTAGCATTGACTGGTATTGACTTCAAATTTGTCTTCTAGAATATAAATTCACAAGCTTGGTTGCCACACTGACAGGGCCTACATTTTAATATTAAATTTTTCAGTTGGTCATCAAAACGACGGTGTTTTGTTACAATATAGCAATCAAAACACTTTCTAAATCTTAAAATAAACCTTTATGAAAACGTCCAAACAAATTCAAAAAATCGTTCAAACATTCTTTTAAGTTTTACAAACTTTTTAAAAATTGAATTGTACAATGGATTAATCGATTTTCTAGCTTATGCCCCAGTCCAGTTTATTCAGTATGAATTCGGTAATAGTTGATTAAAAAGAGTTGTCTCTCTTTAAACATCTACATTTTAAACAGGTTTGAAAGTGGGGGCGTATGTGATTGTCTATACTTTCACTCTTAATTTCCTTATTTTCACTTCAATTTTTACGTGAGTGCAAGGGAGCTGTGTAAATTTTTTAACTCGATGATACTAGTAATTCAATCTTCTATAATATGTATATTAAGAAAATATCTGTTGCGAGAAAAAAGTGGGAGTTATACCCCCCCCCCCCCTTCCCCCCGAGATGCTACCTGCCTGATAAATAAGAGAGAGAGAGAGAGCGAGAGAGAGAGGGTCAACTGATTCAGAGATAGCAGTGAGTCATGTGTTCATTCATTCATCTCACTTTTCAAACTCTTGCTTCTACGGTGGTATATATATATATATATATATATATATATATATATATATATATATATATATATATATATATATATATATATATATATATATATATACACTACAGACGGGCAGCGAAGTCAATCGACTTTTATGAGAAACAATTCAAACTTCGGGTAAGGAAGAGTATTACATTCTCTATTTTCATCATAATGCACGAAGTTTTCTTTCTTTTATTTTTTTAGAGAGAGTTTTTCATTTTAGTTGAGAACCAACTGAAATATTGACAACTACACATATTTGTTGAGCGCATTTTATAACACGAAGTTCTAACTTGACTTGACTTTCCTTGTTGCTCTAAGTAACTAATTAAGTTACAAGTGCGTGATGAAGGCAGTTATTTGATTTTCTTTTGTATATATTGTATAAGTAACTATGTTACAAGTGCATGATGAAGGCAGTTAATTTGATTTTCTTTAGTATATATTAAAATATGTGTATATACACATGCGTGTAAATATGATCAAATTCAGATCCCGTATACACTGTAGATGTACATGGATCTGTTAGTTTAGATCCGCCTATCGGATTTGCTAATTAATTCTGGTTCGTTATTGATTAAATACAAACCACTTTAGTAAGTGTAATTATACAATTATTTATCTGCATTTATTTTCACCAACAGTACCTAATCTGGTTCTTTTTTCACCGGTGGGTGATTCACCTTGATACCGTTAGCTGTCTATAATATTACCTTATATGGTAAAACCCCCGATTTACTTAAAAATTATAATAAAAATAGAACAAATATTTGTTGTGCTAATATGTAAATAATGTTTAACAAGTCCCTTAGTTAAAGTGTACAATTTTTCCAATTAAGGAATTAATGTATTTTGTTTATTCATTTACGTCTTTCCCCCTTTTAGAACCTCCTGAGTTGACTTCCGTTTTTGTGTCACGTGACCTTACAGTCCCACCCTTAGCAAGTACACTGAGACAGTCCTCCAACTATCAAGATGTCGGTACGACAAACTCTAGCAATTACAGACGATCAGCTATGTGAATTAATGGAAACATTTAGTTCGGTAAGTGTAGCTTGTCGTGTTATGTCGTCTGATTGTGTGAGACGCAGAGACCGATCGCTGGGGGTCCCTCCATTCACTCACTCCAAGCCGGTCATAGGGGGTAGCCATATTTTTTGTTGTCATTCTAGTGATGTCACCCGTAAACTTCAAAAATGTTTTGATGTTGTGTTTACAAAAAAAAACAAGTATTACCTTTCACACTTTTGATATATCTTGATATTGTAACCGGGTATGAAAATCGACTGGGATATGGCAGTCCTTTTTTCGACTCGATTGACAGTGGAAAAGACATTTCAAGAAGCTGTTATCCCAGCAGGCTGCAAGTGTATACTCTCAGTGTAAAGATATAAACACTAAAACTGTATTATACACTTGAGTTTTTACAAAACATGATGGAAAAATGGTGACTACATCTGAAGTTTCATTTGTTAATTTACTCTTCAGAATTAGTTAAAATTCAAGGTAGGCTTAACATCATGAATAAACTCATTATGTAGATTTGTTACTTATTATTCATTTAAATGCCCATTATTCTAAGTTGCATGTCTATCTATTATGTAAAAAGATATTCTCTTTTAATAATAACAATAACTTCTGACAATCTTTTAAGAAGATTACTGCTTGTGTATAGATATTTGTTTTACATCATGTACATATATCAAACTCATACTGATATGATGTCATCATAGAGAACAAGCAACATTTATATGTTTTATCTATAGAGAGTAGGACTGTTTCCTGTATATATCTACTACAGATGTGTAAATGAGTTGACCTGTCATAGGTGATTGATGCACTTTGAGGCATTCATTAGGTGTAAAGGTGACCCATACAAATACATGCCTAGTGTCATTGCAAATGTACACTGCCTAAGACTAACTGACCATAATCATTCCCTGTTGATATTCAAAAGTAACATGATTATATTGTCCATTAAAATAAGTATATACAGAGGTAAGCATGAAATGCAACTTAAACAAGTTTGTGGCAGTAAGTTGTTTTCTTTATTTGCGCATTTATGAATCATACAATGGTATCATTTAAACCAGACTAGACGTACTAAGTCTTAAAACTGTTTCCCCTCTAGTTATTTCCTTTTTCACTTGGTCCCCATTGTTATTCATTTACTTAAGCCAACAAGGAAATGACAGACTAATCTTCTTATCTGTTTAAATATTATCAAGCCAAGAGAAGGAGAAAAAGCCTGGTGTTTTGTGCTTTTCACAAAAAAAAATATCACTTATTGAACTTGAGGAAATATTCAGAACATGACAGGAAGAATTTATAGGAAGTTTTAGAAAGGAAGGAGGAGGGGGTTGGTGTTACAGTAGAGTTTTGTCAAAATTCATTTTTTAAATTGCCACTTATTTTTAAATTAAAAGAATTCCAAGGAAAAAAAATTTTTTAAATTGTATAGGACAATTTTTACTTGTTACATCTTTTAATGTTTCCTTCTATAGCCATAGATTAAGCAAAGACCATATTTCACAGAAAGGATTCATAATTTGATATAAAAGTTCTCATGACCTTGTCGACAAATTTCTCAAATATGATACATACTATATCTGATTCTATATCACTTATATGAGAGGATTGTTTAAGAGGTCCATGTAATCTTTATGATCACTAAATATCAAACAATAAAAAGATATTGTGCCCCATGAAAGTTCTCATATCTTTTACAGCATATCTGGTGTGAACAGAAGTTCATTCAAACCTCAAAATATGATAAATCATTCCAGCTTTAGTCTTATAAGGTGGAATAAGTGCTCTCAGAGAAAAAAGACAGTCAGCAAATATGGGTCTCCAAGTAGTAAAAAACATTGACACAAGGTAGAGAGGGTTATCTGTATATAGGGGCAGTCTGAGGCCCGACAGGTAGTCGGACACCTTGTAACAAAACAATGGCTAGATACACTGAAGGGAAGAGCGAGGATGTCTGAGTCGATGTATCTGTTTGGTTTGGTGGCCATTAAAGAGTTGTAGGTTTGTAGTGTTTGTCTGTAGAGAATCGGCAAATTCCTACGTGTAGGAGTTAATCCACATGTAGTGTGACGGGGGAGATGAGGCTTTTTGAAGGGAATGTATTGGAAGTAGGAGATATTCAAGTGAGGGTGGAACACTTGTCCACGCACAAATAGATATACTGGGTGAAATACATCAGGATAACAAATAGATGCTATTCTGGCAGTTGCACAGTGAAAAAATACATGTAGTTTTTAACATTCCCATAGAAAAATAAATATTTTAATGAAAGTAAGATATATTTGTATCTTGTTTTATTCTTTATAAAATGTCCTATGATATTAAGGAAGATGAGTTATGGAAAACATTGAATCTGTAACAAACTTAGTTAATGCATTAAATCCCCAAACGTGCATTTTTTTTTACTAACAGTGTTTTAAATTAGATAGAAAATGCCTGGTGCAGTATAGTTGTTTCACCTAATTCATGTTAGTAATGCTAATTTAGTTTGAGCGGAACATGATGCAGCATCAGGAACCCTTCAATACGACATGACACAGGAAGATTATACAATTGACTGGTTTTCCGCTGACGCTATTCTGGTCAAGTGGCTAAATAAGGATGATGTATATACGCTTGTCTTCTATCGACTATCAAGGGTCTGAGTTGTCTCCTGGGATTTTTCCTTGTATCCACACACACACAGCAACTTCCTTTTAAGTTGATGGTTTTTTTTGTATAGTTTAGAAAGATTCAAAGGATAGATAATTTGTTTAAAACTAAAATAAGAGGTCTATTAACTTTGAAATGTTCAAATCAGGTTTATTTTCATATAATGACAAATTGAGATAATTTTTTTGCCCTTTTAGCATTGTTTAGGCCAGTCAAGGAATCTCTACATATATAGCAAGAGTTAGGAATAAAAGGTGGGAAAAGTTGATAATAATATCAATGATTACGTAAAATGGAGAAAAATGACACACACGTGTGAATTCAAAGATCATATTTTATAGTGGAAATCGGCTGATATTGACACTTGAACTTGAGAGTTTATGAATAGTCTTATCAGGTTATATTAGATATTTATTTAGGAATTTCCTAGCACTGGGTAGAGATTTAGTGTGAGCCAAACCCAATACATGTACGGTATAGTAAATAGTGTAGAACTGTGATTTAAATGGAGGGCATCATTTGTATGTCAGTTGATTTTGGGCGTTGGTCAGAGTTGGGTTTTTTTTTATATAAACTCCAGTTACAATGTGGTGAGGAAGGCATGTGTATTACCCAAGTAAAACAGGTACCAAAGTGGTACGTAGGTGTCTGCATGCCTTGACGAATGACATATCAGATAAGATTGATTATTGTGAGAATTTATAATAAGAGATAACTTTGATTTCTTCTCATAAGCACATCTCCCTGTATTGATCCCAAAATTTGGACCCCACCTGCATTCTTCATGCATTACTGCCGTTCCTGGGTTCAACCTTTAGTTTATTGCTTGTAAGCTAGATCTGTAGTAAAATAGCCTCGACAATTGTAATCCTGCTCATTCAGGTATTGGAGGTGTAATCAGCATATCATTTAAATATCAGGAATGGGGTCCTCTGTTGTAAAAGAGCTTATAAAAGTGTGGGGATAAACTCCATAAGAAAGAGTATAACAAGTTGTTTTACAATACTTAACACAGTTTTATGCATCTGTCACTCCTCAAAAGTCCCTGTTATTTACATTATGAGGTCAGAGGAGTTTACACCTTGTATTAAGTCTGTCGTAGCATAACCAGACTGAGCTTTGAAAATATTTTGGAAGGAAAGGTGTTCCGTGTGTAATAGTGTGTGGATGCCATTGAAGGTTTAAAAAGTTGTCAAACTGGTTTTGATTTGTCTATTTGAGCTGAAAAGTAGGACACATACGTAAGATTGCATGCATAACCCTGATTAGACTTTAACACCAGCAAGTTATGAACAGAGGGTTGTATGGGATTAGGCACAGGGCGAATGATAATGTGTCAACATAAAGATTGTAAATAATAAGTAAACAGATCTAGATTGCTGATATGTAAATCTTAAGTTATAGGTTTTAGCTCATTGATTGCCGTAGTACTAAAAACCTAGACCATAACGCACCATTACTGCTGAATTTGCAAGTGATAATAGGGAGGTTTAGGGTTCATGAATAATTGAGGGTAGCACCTTACAAAGATTTCAGGTTACTAACCTAAGAACCTAGCTTTGTGGTGTAGTTTTATTTGTCTATTTTTTTCAAAGACTGGTAATAATCTAAGTGTATGAACATGAGTGAATGATGCCCTTGTGTATAAAAATCACCATCAAATCATGGAAATCTTTATATTTTTTAGTACATATTGAATGTGTGTTAAATTGACATTGCACATAAAAAATATTGTGTTCAATTTGTGTAAGTTTGTTAGCTAGCAAGGTCAGAGAGAAAATTATAATTATAGAAATTGCGCATCTAATGGAGTCGATTATTAAGTAGTTAGTATGGAAGGGAAGGGGGGGGTGTGGTCGAAGGACAAAACTTTTGTTGTATAAAGGACATAAGGACCGCATGTTGGCAGGCTGGCATAAGACACATAGTAGATGATTGTTTATTTTGGGGGAAACTTGTTTACTTTGTAGAACTGATCAACCTCCAATCTATTACAGAGCTGTCAACATAGGAGAGGACTTCTGCATTTAATCTCTCTATTCATGGAAGAATTACCTAAGCAAATACACAGAAAGACTGGCCCTTGTGTTGTCCAGTAACAGATTATCAGACACAAAAGTGGAGAAACTAACTTCAAATATTTCACCCGACTATTACTGATTTTAACATTCTGGTTGTGTGCCTATTCTTTTTTGAGAAGTGGACGGGCATAACTGACAGTCTGGACTGTAGGCTATGCCTGTCCACTATCTCAAAAGATATAGTTGTATGCCTTAATCAGCCAAGATTTGCAGATATTTGAGAATTCACCAATATTTACCACATTTATTCTGACAAGACAGATGCTTATTGCTCTAATTTGTCTGTATGATCTTTTTAAAGCTTGGATTACATGCTAAAGACTATATTGGTCTCGCCTCAGATGTTCATAACTAGCTCTAAATGGGCCTTTTTATTAGCCAAGAAGTCCTCAAGATGTTTTATCCAACATTTTTAGTGTCATCATCATATAAACGCACATGTCTGTAGCCAGAGGGGTCTAACTTTATGAGTTATGGTGTATCCTAATTGGTAGTGTAGCTATAAACATATTGTAAACAAAATCGTCTGGAGGCATGCTTGGTCCATGTATATAGTGGCCGCCCTTTGTTCTTGAAGGGAAGTGGACAGCGATCTAGCTGATCACCCATAAATGACGATGTAAGTGGTATGAAGAAGAAAAGATAGCTGGTGAAGGGGCTGCTGCTAAGTGACAGATATTTGACTCACAAGTGGAGGCATAAGGATCCACTTCCACATCATGTTACACTGATTTGACAGATTGAAACTAGAGAGCAAAGAATTGTTTCTGAGGAGCGTTTTAATGCTCTATTGAATTAAAGAATTGGCTTTTAATGTCCTTTCAAATGAGGGGTGAATGTCTTAAAGTCTTGAGTCAGTGCTCCTGATGCTGGGCCCAGTGAGTCATCTCAAATTATTCATTTTAAACTTGACTTTGACTGACAGATGTAGACAGACAGCTGTGTTGAGGTGTTCAGGTCCTGATAAGAGAAGAATGCTGTGCTGGGGAAAAAATGTTCCAGTATAGAATTGAGAACCCCTTTCTCTAGCTCCACAGGAATGTTTTAGACTAGGGGAAAATCTGTCCTAACAATGGCTTTTTTTGATGAAAACAAAAAATAAAGAAGTGAAATAAAATAGAATAAAGCTGCAGTAATTATATACATTTACATATCAGAATATGTATGTGTATTGGTTTTTGAGCAGTTTCTAGCTAGCTAGATTATCTATTTGTGTAAATCCTGGTTAATAAGTGGTCTCATTAATATTTTTTTTGTCACAAAAACAGGTTTTTCCTGTGCCTTAACTTCCCTTCCAATAGCCTGACAATTATGTATATGTTGTAAACTCAGCAGTTTATGTTGTCTGACAAACATTACCTTAAATGTAACATGAGTACATGTATATATGTACCTATATTGGATTAAATGTAACATGAGTACATGTATATATGTACCTATATTAGATTACATGTAACATGAGTACATGTATATATGTACCTATATAGATTGATGTTATTTACTTGTACCTAATTTGTTCTCTGAGCCATATAAGATGCTTTATTTTAACATTACATCAATTTCTACACTTTAAACACTCTACACAAAAATTAGGATTTCTTTATGTTCAATGTTAAACATTGAGAGTTTATGTTTGATATGATAGTAATCTATGTGATGTTGACTTATCTATGTGATGTTGACTTATCTATGTGATGTTGACTTATCTATGTGATGTTGACTTTCTCAGATTGACAAAGATGGCAGTGGCACTATAGATGTATCAGAACTACAGCAGGCATTGGAGCTCTGTGGGCTCAAAATACCCAACTACCAAGTCCGTGACCTCATCGCAAAGTATGACTCGAAGGTCAAGGACGGCCAAATTGACATCGAAGAATTCAAACAGGTATAAGCATCTAGCTAGGTAATTTGTATGCATGCATTAAGCCTGGATAGTGACTTCTGTATGTAGATGATTTACTGAGTGAAAAGATTTATTCTGTACATGAACCAGTGCCTGTTTATCCCCAGAGGCTACGACAGAGTAATCTTGATAACTGGTAGATTAGGCACACGTCTGTTATCTACCTATCACCACATGCATTTTGTGCATTCGAGTCGAGCCTCTTAAAATTATGATTTTTGTCAGGCATTTTTTGAATTACATGTAACATAATGTGATGAAATTAAGCACTGGTTGTTGACATAAAGGCTTATCAATACTATTGTCCTCAACAATGAATGTGCACTCATCTACATCAGTGATAAAGAATTTCAGACCCTGAGGAATTTTAAATTTTCTTTCTGACACAACTTTTAAATGTCTTGATATTTTTGTAATCTGGCTATGAATTATGTCATGACCATTATGCACCATTGGCAGTTTATTTCGGTCCTGCTTAAGTATATTGACATTGCATTTCACAACACATTTTTTCCTTCAATGAATCACATATAGTTAGATTAATGTTATACAGTAAAAACGAATATATCATTTCATTTGATATGGGAAACAGGGAAGGGAATCTGAATTTTGTAGCATGAACATTTCTGTGTTCAAAAATGTTTTGTTTGATACCCAATATGTGTGACATTTTTGCATTTATACTAACCTGTTGACAATTCTTGCTGTATTGCACTGACAATAGATGTATGCTGACTTGAAAGAGGAAAGGGATATTGGAATAACATTTAAGAAACAAGTTCAAACGCGAAAAGATGTGGAGACCATGGGGGGGAGTTCCCAGGCCTCAGTTGAGGGCACCACCCACACTGTGCGCAAGGAAGAACAGAAGGCCTTCGCTGATTGGATCAACAGGTAGAGTAATGTAAAAATTGTCTAATAATGGCCGAAACCACTTTTGCAGATCTACGCCGACCTGAAGAGCACAGATCACGGTATTCACTGGAAAACTGTGATCAAATCGCGGAAAAATGTCGAATCTCTAGGGGGACTTTCTCAGGCTTCCGTAGAGGGCACCACACATAGTGTAAAAAAAGAAGATCAATTAGCATTTGCGGACTGGATAAATAGGTAGCACACGAGTGTGCCAGTGTGCTGTGCTACATGCATTAAAGATTTTTGTTTGTGCTACGTCAACTTGTCACCAGCTTGCTAACTTTCTCCTTTTAATATTTAGATTAAAAAATTGTTTATTCCTTTTCCATACTAAAGTTGACTCTATTTTAGGTGCACTTTGTATTTTATGGTTTGTGCACAGTGTGTGTTGCTCCTGAACAAATTAATAACTTTGCTGTGTTTCTGTTTTCATTATTCATGGGTTCAGTATTTTGTCTGTCAAATTATGACAAGTTTACATTTTGCTAGACTAGACCATATGATTCATCTCTAGGTTAGGCTAGATGCCTCATAAATATTTTACCTCTTGAACTTGACTTATAATCTCTTCAACAAGGTAATTTGTTTTTAATGTGCATTAAAATTAAGATGTAATAGGTAAGTGCACATTGTTGTAAGCTATCCTGTTTGAAATGACATGTTGGAAATTCAGACGAAAGCCAAAGACCATGGCATAATTAGAGCTGCTAAATTTGATACATATTGCCATAATGATAAAAAATGAACGTAAGAATAGTAACAAATGTAAAGGGTAATGTCCATATTATGCTATATAATAAGATGTGTGGTAGATATTCACAAAATGATTTGTATTCACAAAATGATTTAATTGGATTTTTGCAAGCAATATCTGATCATGAATATTGTTGTTGACGGACTTATTTTAAACCACATAATTTCATAATATTGTAAATTGTTTTTTTTTTTATCAAAACAAATTTATATTTTGGGTTGATTCTCATGCTTTTGATTGGCTTTTTGGTCAGGGCTTTGGCGGATGACCCAGACTGTGCCAAGTATCTCCCCCTATCCTCCAGCGGGGAAGATCTCTACAAGAACACCCAGGACGGCATCCTTCTGTGGTGAGTAGAAGTGGCTTAATAAATGACATGTTAGCAACAAAGCTATTGGATACACAAGAAATCCACATTCACTGGCTATTATAATGTTATTATTGAATGTCTCTATTGCTTAGGAGGGCAGATGTTGTATTTTAAGTATTTTATCAAGTAGGAAAACAATCAGTTGTTGTCTCCATTAGGTTAAAACTGACTGTAGATGCTACCATTATAACCAATGGCATATACTTCCTGCTGGAAACACAGTGTGGCATTGATTTTATGAAATGTACATTTTTCATTAACTGACCTTAAAAGGGAAGTTTTGTATCTAGACAATGCACATATATTTTATGCATGCAGGGTTTGTTCCTGCAATGTACTGTTGTACTCTCTCGATGAGGAAAATGCTCTCTTTCCTTTTATACTCATATCATAACAGATAAAATTACAGTCATTGGGGGACCATTTGTTTAAGAATATTTTTCTTGCATTTAAAGGAAGAAAAAGTTGCATAATAAAAATGTGAATAGATGCATATTATGCAATTGTTGATTCTTTGGAAAGGAGATTTGTCTTAAATTAACATAATCTAATTAATCACTCAAGTCTCACTCAAGTATTACATTTTACACCACCTTACACAACAGTGTGTCACAAATAAATTACATAATCTGCAGGGCTTTAAAAAAAATAAAAAAACTGTATTTTTTTGATTGAGCTTCCCAGAGCCATAGAAAATTCCATAAGAGGAAGGTTATCTGATACTTGTGTTGGTAAACTAAAGACACCATGTTTCAATGGAATCTAATACATGTACCAACGTTGAGTGGGGCCTTTTTATTTTTTTTCTCTAAAAATGGTCCTTGGCACTTAAAAAGAAAGGGACACTCAAAGGACAGATACTGTAGTACTGGTCCTATATTAGTACATGTGGTATCTTAAAAAACACTTGTACAACCATCTGTTGGTAATTGATTCGAGTTGTGAGCCCCAACAATGAACAGATGTAACCAGAAACAAAATCTATTGGGCTCCATTGTGTTTGACAAAACCTCAGGTCAGCTTGTAGGCCAGTTTGCAATGTTTGAGGTTGGGTAACATTTTGTGTTATGGCAGCCATAGTATTTGTCAATGAATGAACTCCTACAACTGTGGCTTTAAATGGAAAATCTGTAAAACAGGAAAACTTACTTCATAAATACGACTAAGTTATCATTGTATAATGCACCTTACAAATATGATGCAGTAATTTATCTATAAAACAAGCTACCCAAGATGTCCATTTTTTATTTTCCTTCACACACACACACACCCACTAAAGATCTTGGGCATTTTCTTTGCAGTAAACTTATCAACAAATCTGTACCAGACACCATTGATGAGCGAGCCATCAACAAGACAAACCTCAGCATTTATCGTAGGGCGGAAAACCACAATCTGGCTCTGATGTCAGCACAGTCTATCGGCTGCAACATTGTCAACATTGGAGACTGATGACTTAGAGAAATGTAAACCCCATCTTGTCCTGGGACTTTTATGGCAGGTCATCAGGGTATGTGTCCTAGATAATGCATTGTCTTAAATCTAAAGTGGAAAGCTTGTAATGGCATGTGTTAAAAAAATACAGTTCCTTTTAAAAGGTTTTGTTTTGTGGATTTATTGCAATCAAAAATAGTCGCTAAAGTTTCGATGCAAAGAGTATTTGCTTTAAGCTTTTTTGATGATATAAAGTAAGATTGAAATGACTTGTTTGGTAGATTGGTCTGTTGAGCGATATCAACCTTGCCAACCACCCTGGTCTCATCAATCTCTTGGAGGATGGAGAAACCCCAGAGGATCTGAAGAAGCTGTCCCCTGAACAGATCCTGATCCGATGGGTCAACTATCATCTCCGTAATGCAGGCGTGGATCGCAGAATTAGGAATTTCCAGGAAGACATCAAGGTATTGCTCAAATTGGTTAAATTTGTAATATTCTTGTATGTGATCCTGCTCAACAATAATAAACTGTTGAATTTGAGTAACATATACACCAAAATTCAATTTTTAAATTTGGATGTGCTCAGATATAAGTTATCGTTTAACCTGTCTTTAGGATAATAAAATCTGGATGACTTCAGTTTTCAGTCCTTTTTTGAGGTAAAGTGGTGTTAAAATTGATCAATGTCCATCAGGATATAGTTTATGCACACTACTTTTACTTTCTATTTCAGGACTCTGAGGCTTACTGCTACTTATTGGAGCAAATTGCTCCAAGAGAGAATGGTGTGATGTCTGGCCCACCCCTGTCTGTAAGTTTGGATTAAAATATAATCAAATGTACACATTGCATACTGTCAAAATCCAACAGAGGAACAATACCCAAATTTTTTTGTGCAAAATCTTTAATTTAAATTTATGTTAATAGATGTGTGTAAGAAAGAATGGAATTAAAAATAAAAACAGCCTTACATACATCTTATAAAATGATATTACAGATACATGATTTTAATGCAAACAAATCAGGAAGACAAAAAGTGATGTTTTAAAAAAAGATTAACAGATCCATTCTTAGTACTAGTAGTGGTTTATGGATACAATGTTATCTTACAGGAACATAACCTGGAGCAGAGAGCCGAACTTATGTTGCAAGAAGCTGACAAAATCGGATGTCGCAGCTTTGTCTCGCCAAAGGACGTCACATCTGGGAACTACAAGCTCAACATGGCCTTTGTGGCTAACCTATTTAACCAGTACCCAGCCCTGGAGCCCCCAGAGGATATGGAAATGGATGTAGTGGAGGAAACTCGGGAGGAAAAAAGTAAAAATTCAGGATGACAAACAACTGTCATTGTTACTTCCTATTGGTTGTACTTCCATCATTTTTGAGCAGTAATTGAATTTTGAATTGTGTATCTTTGGGTCAATTTATTATGATGAACATTGAAATTAGTCTTTGGTAAAAAGGTTATTGATGAGTTATAAGGTTCTTCCTCATACTTGGAGATAATGAAGTGTTGGGAAAGTTTTGTGAATTTTCTGTTATTGCCTGCAGGCAGATATACTATGAGATGTTTTGAAATATTTTTTTTCATTGTATTTAGCATACAGGAACTGGATGAACAGTTTGGGGGTACAACCATATGTGCATTACCTGTACTCCGACCTACAAGATGGTCTGGTCTACTTTAAATTATACGACATAATCAGACCTGGGGTAGTCAACTGGAAGAAAGTCATCCAGAAGTTCAACAAATTAAAAATCAACTTTGAAAAATTAGGTAATCAAATATCTCCAAATTGATATTATTTACATTGGAATGAAAATATTGAAAATTTCATCAACAGACTTGTAAATATGATATTACTGTTCGTTTGCAGAAAACTGTAATTATGTGGTAGCCTTAGGAAAAGAATGCAAATTTTCCTTGGTCGGAATCAGTGGAGCTGATATTAATGAGGGAAACCCCACCCTTACACTGGGTAAGTATATGTACTAATGCTTAATGCTTTGAAACCAGTGATGATAAAAATCCATCATTTAGTCAGAAAAATGAGTGAAAAAAAGTGAGAATTTAAAGTCTTTGAGAAGTGCTTTACAAAAGTACATATGTTCCGATACTTGTGTTAAAGAGGGATGCCTACCATTTCCTTGTACATGTATTGCTCTTGTGGTCTTCATGAATAAGGGAAATAAAATGAAATGCATATTAAAATCCTTCTATACCATAAAGTTGTTTTCATTATCAAAAAGGGGCTTTCCCTCATTGCACTTAATATTTTGAACAGAATAGCTTGTTATGATAAGTGTTAGTGGGCTTGTGATGTAGAGCTGTGAGATTGTTACGTAATCAGTGTCAGTGTTGCTTTTCCCAATACATGGTTGATGGGTTTGTTGTATGGAGCTTGAGTTTGACTCTTCCTTTTACAGGGTTGGTATGGCAGCTGATGAGGGCCTACACACTGAGTATCCTGAGACAGCTGGCTGGAGGCGACTCCCTGATCAATGATGCAGCTATCATTGAATGGGCCAATGCCAAGGTAAACCAACATGTCACTCTCTCTCTCTCTCTTTTCCTCTTTCTCTTCCTCTCTCTCTCTCTCTCTGAGACAATTCAGAAATAACACTCTTTTCTTTGATTGTCTCTTCATCATATTGCAGATACATGTATATGTCTTTATTTCTTTTCTTTTGGAAATTATGAAAATCAATGATTGTAATCATGTATCGAATTATGAAAATTGGTTTTTGTAATGTACATGTCAAGTAAGGGTATAAAATCATTGGAAGTTAAAACTTCAGTAAGTAATAAATGTTTTAAATTAAATTTTTCCAGTTAAAAGAGGGAGGTAAAAAGAGCAGTTTCAGTGGATTTAATGACAGCACCTTGTCTGACGGCAGAACCATCATTGATCTGATTGACTGCATCAGGCGAGGAATGATCAACTACGACCTTGTGAAGGATGGGGCATCAGAGGAGGTGAGTCTGTCTGATCAGTCAGGTGTTCACTAACCACAAGATTTATCATTCTCTAATGCAAAAGACACATTCATCTTGTAAAAGTGCAATGAAAATGTTGCATAACATTTACATTTTTCAGTGTCTTTGTCTGTGATAACACCACGTATTGATTTTGTAATATACAGTCCAAAAAATTCAAATAAAGTATAATTGGGACACAAGTGGGGATAGCTTATTCATAATCAAATATTTAATTGTAGAATTGCTAAAAATTATATTAATATAAGGAATCATTCGTTGAATATTATGAGGTGATAATTTCGGTCGGGGCATGATCAAATCGACTATAAAGTCCTTTGGGCTTTATTGGATTTTATCCCGCCCCGTCCAAAATTATCGCATCATAATACTCAAAGAAGAATTCCTTATTCCTTAAAAAAAATGTAATTAAGCTGATTAACATTTTTGGGTTTTACACATTACAAAAGAAATTCTACAATAGAATTTTCAAGATTACTTGGTATTAATTTATACAAAGCACATTTATTTCCTGAAACTGTGATAAATAATTTCCTTAAAATCATGGTTATACAATATGTAACAATACAGCCTGGAGTTTGAAATGCCATCTGCGTGATTATTTTGCACTTTTCTCTTCTTAAGGTGCTGCAACTTAATGAGAACGTTCAAATGAGCCTTAAATAAAAATTATCAACGTTTCCATTTATTTTTAGGAGAAGATGTCCAATGCCAAGTATGCCATCTCCATGGCCAGAAAAGCAGGAGCTAAGGTGTATGCACTACCAGAGGACATTGTTGATGTTAAACAAAAAATGATAATGACCATATTTGCCTGTCTTATGGCTCGGGATATGAGAAGTCAACAGAATGGCGAGACGTCGTAGAAACCTAACACCCCAAGATCAACTCACATTTTTATGATTGTACAAAAGACATCAAAAAATAGCTTCAGATTTTTTTCTCTCTCAAATCAGTAGATTTCTGGAAGGTGATATATACATGCATCTGGAAATGCTAGAGAGTTTTTTTAGAATGGTGGTTTGTTAATCATACAAAACCAGAGGAATTATCACAGGACATGCATGTGACATTATTTTGTTCTAGTTTATCTGTTATGTACTGAACATGTATCAATTTTTTTTTCTTTTCTACTTTTTTTTTAATTTATGCAAATTATTCATCTTAGCAATAAACTAAATAAAAAGCACATGCTCATGTACTTAATTGTTGGAGGTGTGTTGTATGATGGGAAATGTGGACCAAAATGACCCAAGCTATGCAAAAGGGACCATCTTCGCAGCTACATAACTGCTTGAATAGACATCTTTAAGGGAAGCAGACTTCTTTAAATAGTTAATAATTCTGTTTTGATGTGTGAACAATAGAAAGTATACACTTGGTATACTTATGGTACAATGTTATCTGTGATTTTTCATCACCTTTTATTACTGAATTATCATGACATATTAAGCAATCATAGAGAGAGATTTTGTGATGCATATACCTGTCTCTGTAGTTTAGATAAAGCCGTATACCCGTAGAGATACTTGTTGATTAGATCTGAGTTATTTACATCTGAATGGATACACCAGAATGGATTGTTCCAGATGGTAATGCTTCCAATTTACATTCCTGTTAGAGTTGGAAATGTTATTCATTTGTTAAGTTTGGGAAAATAGATGTCTTCTTGAGATATTTTTTGGGACATTTTTTGACACTGCTTGATTGAACCATGTTCAGAGGGTTTGGCATGCTACTGTGTACAAATAAAAAAAATGTATGTGTGAATCTATTCATTAATATCATTTATATGAAGTATTCATTTTAAACCATCAAATATTTTTTATCTGTTTAAACAAATGCTGTTATTTACATTATGCTTGAATAAATGAATAAATATTTGAAAAAATATAACATTTGTACATTCTAGATTTATAATAAAACTTTTTCTGAAAGAAAGAGCTAGTTTTGCTTGACTTTGATTCAACAGGGCCCCAAAGTCAAAGGAAGTTCTACTATTCTTAAATATTATAGGTTTTATTCCTTCATTCAACTGAAAAACAATAATTTGAAATGTAACGCTATACTTTAATTACTAAAGGAAATTTAGGAACCGTTATAACTTTAGGACATCACATACATGTACCTTGTCTCGAGACCATCTCAAGTTGTAAAATTTCGAGTTACATTCATTGTTTTAATTACTACTTTTAGCCAAAATATTATTCGAATGACCTTGGTTAAGTAGTAAATCTACATCGCATTAGATGACCCACCATTCTGAGAAAAGAATCTTAAATTAAAAAAATTCGCAATGTTGATTAAACTGTATTTATGTAAATTTGAGATACAATACAGCTATATTACCGAACGTGTATTCTGTAAGTTGCAGATTAAAGGGAAATTGGTTCTGTTTGTACATGTAACTTTAAACTCTAAGAAATTCGCCTGTTTATGTTATATATGTACTTCAATGACAAGATTATCAAACGCTAATTTACACTCAAAGAATACACACGTGTTTTTAAAATAATTATTTGCTTGTAAGCCAATGCTGTCCTGTAACGTATTTTCTTTACACAAAATAGCAGTTATTTGGATTTCTGGTTTTGTTTCTTTTGGTTTTTAAACTAAAATTGTGTGTGTGTGTGTGTGTGTGTGTTTTTAATAGGCATGTCGTGTTAACTACCGACACGTATAATTTTTTCTGGCAAAATGTTTAAGGATTTATCCCTGTACAAGTGTCTCAAATTAATTCGATCTGTATATATATGAATATATGTGAAAAATAAGAATGTTTTTGTAGGTAAGGATATCCTAATTTAAGATGTTCCTTAGTTACCGTCGAGCTACATCAAGCTATTCCCAACTTTTTTAATTTCTTAAGTGAAATCTTAGTTCATCTCAGTGAAGATTTCTGAACATGCCTGCTGGTCTATATTATACACCGGAAAGGTAGTTTCCGACAACTTCATTTATTTATCCAACGATGCCATGGATGCTTAAAAAATAATTTTTGTAAGATTTATCTAACATTTTATCCCTGAATAAACGACACTATATAATTTTATGATGGGGAGAACTCATCAACATAACCGCATCTAGCTGAGCAGACCACAGCAGTAGGCCTACTCCCATTGAATGTATCAGAGGAAAAAATACATCTGGAACTCAATTTTCTACCGACAGTTTTTTCTTTTTTTTGGTTTCCCCCAATAAAAAGAACAAGTTGTTGAGGATTTAATGTTGCTTTTGTGATTGTTCAGATAAATGTATCGTCATTAACTAAAATGTACATTAATTGGTTCTATTTAAACAAAGTCTCACTTATAAATGAACAAAATCATTAATTTCTCCGATGTATATGTTGTTAACTTGTATATTCTGAAGCTGTAATAACATTTTCAAGTATAAAAATATCAATGAAAACCCCAACACCACACCAAGTAAAATTTAAAAAAAAAGGAAAAATTAAAAATGATATTTTATTATGAACAAAACAAATGGTTTTATACTACATGCATACTATATATCTTAACATTTCTAGTGCGCGACAATATTCACAAAGAAATAAGTTTCTTGCGAATATTTATCAACCACAATTTTCTGATAACATCATGGACTAATGAGTAACATATGTTCCATATAGCTAATTCTGATATGGTTATTTGAATTGCGTATATAAAAGCTGAACTGCTTTGTCTTTGTATGTAAAAATGGTATAAAGCAAGTTTTGACAAAAAAGAAAAGAAATGCATGAATCTTTCTTGGTAATACAATATACATGTGGGTATTGCATGGTATGATGGCACACGGGTTACATTGGCACGCATATTAATGGAGAATACATGAATAATCCATATTGGATTTGTAGTCATCTACATAAAAAAAATAACAGAGAGAATAATAAAGTTGGTCAAATTAAGTCATTGAAAATAGGAAGCACTTTGTGTGTTTTAATATTTTTAAACAACGGATCCTTTTTGATTTTTAGCCGGGCTCTGCTGAAAGCAGAGTCCTGGCTATAGGCAGGCAAATCGCCAATGTTACTATAAATAGCACAAGTAAACAAAAAACCAAACAGCGTCAAGGTAAAGCTTCTGCTATACCAAATAGTTACACAAAGAGCCACGTTTTGTTAAAAGTGTTGGCATTTTGTTTTTTTTTTTTTAAATTTTTAAATTGTCTATCTTTTTTAGTTTTCTGATTAATAACGTGTTTTTAAAACATTACTATGCGTTTTGGACACATACAATGCGCATGAATTTCCATGAACTACTTTGCTGCGCGATGAAGAAATGGGGATTGAATATATAATGCTTGTTGCAAAATTCAGGCAGCAACTGTTGAACTTTTTAACTTCTACTAGACAGACATATTTTTGTTTATAGCCGCTTACAAAATTTGGTCGCTCTCTGATGCTTTGCCGACATTAAAAGCATGAGAGAGAGAGAGAGAGAGAGAGATTTTCAGTCTTTATTACACAATATGCATAAAGACACACCAAAAGAGCCCGGCTTTCAGTACTTCAGTACTTTGATTACTTTTACAGTTTTCATTAAAATGTGTTGCTTGGATTTTAAGGAATCATATGAAGTAATAACTTAAAAATTATTCTAACAAGATAAGGATTTATCCGCCCTTTCTTAGCGGAGCTATCGGGTCCCTTTGAAGAATACGGCTTCCCGGGAAGGAGATAGGTACATATGATTTCTTTCGTTTGAGGGACGAATTAGACAGAAATCAATTTCTACTTGGTATAATAATGAATTAATTATCCGGATATATAAGGTTTTCATTCGAATACCTGTTTGTGTCACCTGGTTCTTAAGAACCGGTTTCTTAGCAAGGCTATATAAAGAATTGCTCAGGTGTTAAATACCAGTTTAGGACGACACGTACAGCGGAAAGTTTAAATTTTCATATTTGTTTTATTAAATAGATAAATCATGTGATCCAACTTTATGCCATAATTATGTGTCTGTACATTTAATATGCCAAATATTAAATAGCTGCAGCGTGTCGTTGCTAATTCCACACAATGTGTTGTTATTTACTAGTATCATAGTATTCAGCTTTCATTTGGAAAGTAATGAATGGATTTAACGGAGAACTAGTCTACATATAAATGCACACGTGAAAAAGACAAACATTTTCTTGACGATTAATTTTACATTGATATATGATTACATAAAAGATTATTGGGTTTTTAGGGTCAGCAACATTAAAACAACAAACAAAAGTATTAATCAAATTGGTTACACAAAGAGTGATATATGCACATGATAAATAGGCAAGATGTGGCCAAAAAAATACTAGTAATGATTTTGATTTAGAAATTAAATTGCACGAGTCATTTATAAGACTACCAAGTTTGTTAAATTCGGACATATAATTGTATGATTATTAAATAGTCTAAACCCTCCTTTGGTATTTCCCACAACCATGAAATAAACTTTACGCCAGTTAAAATCACATACTAAAATACTATATGGCACGTAAATATATTTAAATATAACTTAATCTATAAGAATATGTATCTACATGTCTTATCAATTGTATTTGCGCATGGATTAAGTTTCACACAAAAACGGCAAGATTAACGAATACATTTGCAAAAGCCGATTACACAGTGTTGGAACAGACAACACATAGTTCTACACTATAGTAAATGGAAGTCAGTTTCATCTCGAGTGACTTTTGATTCTCTGCTCTGCTTTGCTATATTTTTAGTAAGAAAGCAGATTGTTTTCAATGTCCCTACAATTTGCAAGTATCACAGAACCTTTTGCATTATATGTTCTTCCGAATAACAGTTGAAAAAAAAAATAGAAATGGAAATCACATTTTTAGCTGATGATAGATTTAATGGAAAAGATTCATTAGAAATTGTATCATTATCTTTATATTTTTAACTTTTCACTACATGAACGAATATGCAATATTTAAAGAATTAGATAACTTGTTTACTGAATTTTAACAGTTCATTGTCAATTTCTCTTTTATTCATTCAAATGTCAAATGTTCAAACACATGACAGCAATTCCTCTGGACATTGGGTTGTTTATTTGGTAAATAGTTTTTTTTACAAAATGTAAGAAGGTGTAAATTGAGTAATCCCTAGCATGTTCACTTAATGGACCATCCATTGTATTGTGTGTAAATAGTTTACTTATCAGTCTTTGATATCCGGCCTAGTCCGAAATAGGCTTAATCAATTACGTAATCAAGTTTCATTTTTATTGTACTTTTTTTCTTTTTGCAAATGACCCACGGCTATGTACAGCTGCGCTGAGTTATGTCAATTAAACGGATAAACTGTACGGGTCACGTGATTTATCACTAATAGGTTTTTTCTTAAAATGGTAAATTTTCACACTTTTGATATTTCCGATCATCTAATACTGAATTTTGATTGGTCAATGACCTGCAATCCAAGCGCGTGGGGACGTCGCTGGAAATTTGGCCTAACTCGGTCACTTCCATGCGACGCTCCATTCAATAAACTTGTATTCATATTTTATCATCATTTTTCTTATTTGGATTGCAGGTATGTTGCTCTCTATTTTATTTTCTATTGTTTCAAAGTTCATAAAAGTTTGATTTTAAGAAATAATAATTTGCTTAAACGTTTATTTTTTAATTTTGGTATTTAAATAAGTTATGATTTTAAAGGAATAAGTTTCTAAATTTGAGCTTGGTCGTTTATGAAATCATTCATTATTAACCTATCGGCTAGGAGGCAGAATAATTGCTTTTACATCCGTCTAAATTTTGCCGTTAACACATGTATTTTTTTAGTAAATAGTTTTATTTTTGATAGTCGTAGAATAGACAAGTAAATGAAATACTTTTGTTTGTTGCATTGATGCGTGGTAAATTAGAATTTGAATTTAGCGCCATTTCTAAGTTAAAGAGACTCTTTAGTAAAAGGAGGTAATTTAAAGTTAGTTCGGGAAACAAAAGACGGGAATCATGTTTAGATCAAATTGTAAATTCTCAGTAAATATTGACAGTTAAATTAGATAAAATTATACCATAAAGGCTTTCAAATCATTCATCGTTTAAGATCTTTGTAATCGCT